>BSBK01008370.1:597500-892744 GCA_027943335.1 Chamaecyparis obtusa | reverse complement strand
TATATATATATGTATATATATTTATATATACATATATGTATATATATATATATGTATGTATATATATATATATACATATATAGATAGAAATATATATACATAATTCTATATGTATATAATTCTATCAATAGATATGTACATGAGAATATATATAAATATATAGCTATATATAAATGAGAAAGGAAGAGTTAAAGTAAAAACACTAAAAGAATATTATACAGGAAGGAAAAAAGGAAGTTTAAAAGGGATATTGCTACATACTCATCCTGTTCAATTGCAGTGAATCACTTAATAGGAAACAAGATTCAAATAAGGTATCTTTTTCACAACTTAAGTGATCCCATAATATTTAGATATATTTAACTTCAATCAGAGGATAATTGATTCAAAACAAGATCTAGAGAGGACATAAAGATCTTTTGGAAGTTTCCTCATTTGTTACTTCTCCGTTTAGAGGGGATTGAGGTGTGGGAAGATAGGAGAGACTGTAGTTCCATATTTCTAATATTAATTCTCAGAAAGAGTTTCTAGCTACCTAGATCAGAGGAAAACTATTTCTTTTTCTTTTTGTTTCTCCCTTCTTCGAGCCATATTTCTACCAAGTTATCTGACTCAGAGTATGAGAAGCAATCCATGTCTGTATCTCCCACCTCATCTTTATGCCAATACTCATAAAATCAGTTTTCCACCGAAGATTTCTTAATATGCATATAGACTAATAAGAATTCTACATTCCTCATGATAATGAATTCCCTTTTATTATAGGTAATAAGATCATCTGATATCACTATTGGGTTAGATGGGATGTGACTCCCCTTGATTGAGGTCATATCATAAAAGTGAGGTCTGGAGATTGTTAAGTCCTCTTTGATGTTTTGGAGGATCTTATCCAGATTTCCAAGAAATCTTCTCTTGAAGATTCTATAACATAATCTCCTAACATCATGTTTCTCAGTACCCCAGTATAAGGTAATTGCAATGAACATTGAAGTGATGTCACTATGAACTCTATATTTGTCATCATTAGTTAAGAATTCTTGTCCAAGGATATGCGATACAGCTCTGAGGATCAAAGCATGGTTATCTAACATCACCATCTTGAGGATCTTTGTCAGAATTACGCCTTCAAAAGCCAATTGACTTCTATTACAGGTGAGTTTAATTGGGGTATCCATACTGACATCTGGCCAATTTAACAACCTTATACATAGCTGGTCCAAATAAATTTGATGTACTTTGAGAGGATAGGGGTAGGGGTCGCTTCTAAATACCCTATCAATCTAGAGGTGTTTTAGGTCGATTGGTATGCTAGGACTGTTCATTTTTATTCTTTCAAATATGGGTTAGCATCTAAAAGGTCTGCAAGAAGCCAAAGGGATAGGAAGACTCACTATTATTTTAATTACATAATTTAAACACCTTTTTAAAGCAGCTATATTAAAATTATAAGTCATTCCACCTATTTTTAGATAAAAGACAACAAAAAAATCAGAGAAGGTTACCTGTAATTCTACTTTTAGAATAAAATTTTTACATAGCATTAATCACATAATGAGTTTTATCATACTTCATAATACCCTATTTTTCTATATCCATATTACTATTCTGAGATACACTAACTTAATAACATCCTATTGAGTTCTGATCCAAAAAACTTACTTTCTACTAAATATTCATCAGTTTATATATATTTATGCAATACAAGCGACTCAAAAAGAAATGCCATTGTACCCCTATTTTTAGTGAAAATTCCTCAGCGCTTAATCTTTCTAGATTTTCTGACAGTACCATATGCCTCCCATCTTTCTCATGACCACGATACATTCCCCTTCATCTTCAACCTTTTTGGAGTGGCGGGTGCATCTTTTGACTTCAGGAGCCATGACATGTATGTTCTCAACTTCATCGATGTCTATGTCTAAAGGGATGTCAAAGCCCTCATCTCTCCAGTAGTTAACCAACCACTCCGATTCTATCTCCTTTTGTAGGAGTGACTTGTATAAGAAATCCATATTTCTAGACATTTTGGGCCAGTGCTCATCAAAACATTTTTTATTTTTGAAAGTCATCATAGGAATGTGTTGAGAGTTGGAAATTTTTAGTAGATTCTTCACCTCTATTTTCATAGTGATCTCAGGATAAGGAATAGTGAGCTGATTGTCTATGCAATGTACCATATTTTCTAGCCCCCCAAGTGAATCCTTGTCAAAGATGGTCTGTGTTGTCTGGATGATATCTTCTTTCTTCTTACCAAAAAACATGGAAATGGAAATGTATTGTCCCATAATATTCCCGTTGGTTCTATAAGTGAATTCGTTGTCAAAATAATGGTCATTGATACCTTTTTCCAGTGCCCTTCTTTCAGAGTCTGGGATTGGGTTGAGCACTATGTTCCATCTTTCAGGCTTGATACACCCTCTAAAGGCCATTGCCCTATTGTCATTGAGGGAAAAGGTTAATAGTCTAGACTCCATCGCTTGTGAGAGATTTAATTGATGTCTGCAGTAGTCAAGATTAAGTATGGTAGTAATAGCCTTGATGAATTTATTTTAAGAGGGGAAAAATGGTATCTATAAATGAGTGATCTTACGTGATTCTCTCCACATTTATCAAGGAAGATGATTAATACTCTCCTTATGTATCTTTAATGATGAATGTATTTGTGCTTTCTTTATAATAATTACATTTAATTCTACTCTACTCCGCTATAGTGTCTCGTTCCAGCTTTAAAGTTAAATTTATCAGGAAGGAATGATTCCTTAATACTGGATTTATTAAAATGTAGGGATCTAATGGCCAAATTTAATCATGGGATGTGAAGATGTACTAGATTTTGTGACAACATTCTTCGTGTCAATATTTTCTATCTAAGGTTACACACGGGAAAAGGCAGATCAAGTATTTTAATCATTATTTATGCCTTAATTATCTAGTAATTATAATTAATGACTACTGATGAGGGAGTGATATGTAGGTAGAGTTGAGCATATACTATGATATTGTCTTAATTGGGGTTTAGTTCAAAGTATTTATCAACCAAAAGATGATAGGGGAAGCTATACTATTCTAAAGAATAAACTAGTACTAAGTTTCATTGTTGACCATATTCTCACCATCAGCACCTTTGTTAGCAAGCAGGTCAGCTACTTTGTTTCCTTCTCTATAATATGTTTGACCTCATAGCTAGGGATAGTATTGAGGATCTCTAGTATATCTTCTAATTTTGAATTTAGTTTCCTATTAGGAGTTTTTTTAGTTCTAATAGCATTAATAATAATTTGTGAATCCCCTTCTATTTCTAAGTTTGCGATTCCTAGTTGCTTACATAGTTTGATTCCTTCTAGGGCAGCCTTACATTCTGCCATGTTGTTTGTTGTAGGTTTAATAGATTTTGCAAATTTAATAATAGTTTCTCCTTTCCAATCCTGAATAATACCTCTGATTCCTGCAATACTCAAGTTTCCTCTTGAGGCACCATCAAAATTTAATTTGAACCAACCATGTTTGGGTGGTGACCATTTACATGTACTTCTATCGGCTTTAGATTTGGTACCTCCTTTACCATATAATGGTGGGATTGCAAAGTTTGGCCAAAGTTTTCTTATATTATTATCCCATAAAGAAAATGAGTTTTCTAAGCTGATAAGGTTACTAAGTCTATTATTGATAATTTATGTTATCAAGGTTTCTATCTTGTTAACTAACGACCTCCATTCTAATTTTTGATTGGTGAAGATTCTTCTATTACGTTCTTTCCATAATTACCATATTAAGATAGGAGGGGAAATTATCCATATATCCTTATATAAGCTATTTTTATTTAGCATGGGCCAAGCTTTAAGAAAGTCCACTATGTCTGAGGGCATAGTAGAACTCCAGTTTAAACATTTCCTTAGCTAATTCTAGCAATTTTGAGCAAACAGACATTTTAAGAATAAACGGTTTACATTTTCTTCTTGGCTTTCACATAGCGGACATCAAGAGGGTCCTTCAAAACCTAGCTTTCTAAATCTATCTGCAGTTAAGATTTTCTTTTGAAGGGCTGCCCAAAGAAACATCCCTGCTTTAGGGAGACAAGCCTTGTTCCAACACAGGTTAAACATTTCCTTAGCCAATTCTAGCAATTTTGAGCAAACAAAAATTTTAAAAATAAATGGTTTACATTTTCTTCTTGGCTTTTGCATAGCGGACATTGAGAGGGTCCTTCAAAACCTAGCTTTCTAAATCTGTCTGCAGTTAAGATTTTCTTTTGAAGGGCTTCCCAAATAAACATCCCTACTTTAGGGAGACAAGCCTTGTTCCAACACAGGTTAAGGGGGATGTCTAAGGAGTCCAGATTTTGTTCCTTAACGATTAATTGATAACCATTTTTAACTTTATAAATTCCATCATTTGAGCCAGTCCAGATAAGTTTATCTTCCCTATTTTTGCAAGAAATATTCCTTTCATTAAGGACATCCTTTAATTTTTTCTTTTCTAGATGGTCAATCAGGTTTTTTTCAATGCTTTCCATGCTAAACCATCTTCAGGAGATATATAATCCTTTACTAAATTTCCCCACTGAGCTTTACAGGAGTTTATAGTGTTCTACGAGAGGCCTAGCTTGATTAGAGGAATATATCCACCACATGAATCTTCCCAAAAGAGGGCCTTATCTCCTCTTCCTATATCCCACATAAGACTTTTGTTGATAATATCTCTATTGTCAATAATAAAGTTTCAAATATGGGATCCTTTAACATGACTTTGTGATCTAAAGATATTAATTGGATCAGCATCAGGAACATATTTATTTCAAATAATTGTGGTCCATTTGCTGCTAGGTTCGCAAGCTAGTCTCCGTATTATTTTGGCTCCGAGGGCTTTATTCTGCCATAGTAAGTTTTTAATGCCTAAACCTCCTAGAGAGGTTGGTTTTCAAATATTATCCCATCTAATTAAAGCTAACTTCTTATCATCTAAAGATCCCTGCCAATAAAAATCCCTAAGATGTTTGTCTAAGTTAGCTTTGACATTTATAGGGAGTAGAAGAATAGACATTTGATAGGTGGGTATAGCTGAAAGTACTGATTTAATCATAGTGGACCTCCCTGCCTTAGTAAGCCATTTACCTTTCCAACTATATTTTTTGTTTTGTACTTTCAAAATTACTTGTTTCCATAATTTGGAGCTATGGTTTCCCTTATCCAATGGAATACCTAGGATAGGTGCAAATATTTATTAGTTTAAGATAACCTCTAGATATTTCTTGATGTCTGAGATCAATGAGAGTTGGCTATGGAACTAGAGGATGTGGCACATCAATTTTGACAATTTTCTAAAGATAAGTTCAATGCAAGTTGTAAGATATTTACCAAAACTCACAAGACCTGTTAATAATGTTTGAAAGGAATGTCAAGTTGGGAAATAGACAAGGATAGCATTTAATGCTAAGGAACAATTTACTAATAAACTATTAGAACTGGTGCACATTAACCTATGCAGACCAACTAGAATAATAATTCATCAAGGTGATAGATGTTTTATGCTCTTAATTGATGATTACTCTAGAATGACGTGGGTTATTTTATTTTGAGAAAAAGAAGAAACTTTAGTGGAGTTCAAGGTAATCAAAGATATGGTTGAAAATGATGTAGATAGGAGAATAAAATGTTTAAGGTCTGATAGAGGAGGATAATTTACTTATGAGAAATTTAACATTATCTATGAGAATCAAAGGATTAGGAGACATTTATTTGCTCATATAACACTACAACAAAATTGAGTAGTTGAAAGAATGAATTGAATAATCTAGTAAGATACTAGGACAATGCTAAAGGAAGAAAATCTATGAAAAGTATACTAGAAAGAGGCAATATTAACTATACTATATACAGTTTATTAGAGTTTAGATTAGGAAAAATCATGGAAAGACATCGTATGAGGTCTAGTAAAATAACCCCTTGTGTGAAGTATTTTAGAGTATTTGTAAGTAAATGCAATATCAAAAGAGATGAAGAAAATCTTGGAAATTTTGATACCAAAGTTAATGAAGGAATATTTATTGGATATTATGTTAAAAGAAAAACTTATAGATGTTACAATAAAAGACTAATAAGAATAGTTGAAAGCACAAATATGAAGGTTGATGAAGATATTCAAAAAATATCAGAGATATATGGTGGATATGAATCAGATGAGTCAATTGGAAAAGTTGGAGAGGAGAAGAGGAGAGAAAATGAAGTATACAATGATATATAACTTTCTTTGGAAATTGCTCCTAAGACTCCTAGGTATGTGTAAAGGAATCACTCAGAGAATCAAATTATTGGAGATAAGAATAGAGATGTCATCGCAAGGATTAAAGTTCCCAAGGAACAAGTCAACTTATTCTTAATTTCAAAAATTGAACTAAAGATTGTGAAGGAAGCTCGCAATGATCAAAATTGGATGAAAGATATGAAAGAAGAATTGGATCAGGTTGTGAAGAGTCTAACTTGGGAAATGGTCCCTAGTTAAGATGAGAAGAATGTAATTATAAAAGTTGGTTATTATAGAATAAATTAGATGAAGATGAACACATAGTAAGGAATAACTAAAGACTTATTTGCAAAGGTTACACACAAGTAGAAGGAATTTACTTTGAATAAACTTATGCTCTTGTGGCAAGAATGGAAGCAAACATATTTTTTTTAGTTTTTGTAGCACATAAAGACTTCAAGGTAAATCAAATAGATGTGAAATTTTCATTTATGAGTGGAGAACTAAAAGAAGTATATATAAAGAAACTAAAAGGTTTCAGGTTATGAGATGATTCAGATATGGTCTACAAATTGAAAAGGCATTATATGGGTTGAAGTAAAATCCCAAAGCTTGGTATGCAAGGCTTGATGAGTATTTTTTGATGAAAGGATTTAAAAAGGTATTGGTGATAGTAACCTCTACTTTAAAGTTGAATCCAATGATATCTTGATTGTAGTTGTTTATGTTGTTGATATAATATTTGGAGGAAATTATGGTATGTGCAAGAATTTTGTTGATGAGATGTAAAAAGAGTTTAAAATGTCTGTGATTAGGGAAATAAATTTATTTATTGGCTTTCAAGTTAATCATAAAAGTGAAGGTATCTTTATTTAACAATTAAAATATGTTAAAGAAATGTTGAATAAGCTTGGAATGGAAAATGCTAAACCAATATGTACTCCTATGGTTACTAGTTGTAAGTTAAGTAAAGATGATGAATCTCCTAAGAATGATGAGAGCCAATATAGATCAATGTTTTGTGGATTATTATACCTAACTGCTACTAGATTGGATATCATTTGTGATATTTGTCTTGTAGCTATATTTCGAAAAGATCCCAAAGAAATACATTTTTATGTTGTAAAAATATTTTTTAGATATTTAAAAGGAACAAAATATTTGTTAGGAATGAATGCTAAATGTTTGGCAGACATTTTGTAGCAGTTGTTGTTGCAGTCATGACTATGATTGTCATTGATGTCAACATAGTGATTTACTGAAGACATGCAGAGAAGCAGACAAAATTTGGATTAGTGCACGTGGGTTATTGCAGTTGGAGCTATGCGATGTTGAGGTTATACTCTTTGATATGTCATATGTCTATGGTTAAGAGCATAGATAGTAATTCATTGATTCATGGAATTTATGATCATTTTGGTGGAAGCAGTATTCAGGCAGTGTTCCTAAGTAGTGGTTTGTGGAAATCGGATGATATCTCCTAATCAGGATGGAATCTAGTTTTGTGTAGTTAAAGGGAAGTTGGAGACACATTGATAGTGACGTGGATGATAGCATAGAATTTGAGGTCACACGAGTGAAGATTTATTGTATTTGGAAGCTGACAGTTTTGTGTAATTTTGGTGTAGTGTGTGGAAACTTTTATTCTGTAATTGTATGCTGACTCATTTGTAATTATTTGAGTGTGGTATAAAGGAAGGAATGTATTTCCTTTTTGTAATGTATTATTAATGTGAAAGTGTGTAATTATGATATGGTAGCAGCGGTTGTGATGCTGTATGTATGAAGTGAAGAAAAGAGCTAAGTATGAAAGCAAATTTGTGAAGGAAGACATGCGAAGTATAGAGATCTAAAATTGAGATCTAATGTAATAGTGAGTGCAGTTTGGCACAATCAGAGAAGAGGTAACATATTATTCTATTGAGTAATGCAAAGATTATTTGGACAGTGTGTTCAGTGATCTTACCCTGAAGTTGTTTGGGCAGTGGGTCCTTCTGTCTTCCATAACTCTTAACAGGGTTAGAATCTTTTAATAGGGATTCAAAATCTCCTAACAGGGATTCATATGTACTGAATGTATTTCATAAGACTCTTAACATAATCCATCCTCTCACAAGGAATATTCATATTAGTGCATCTTTTGTGGGCATCATTCCCATCGGGGTTTACTCTTTGATCAAGAGGTTCCCTAGTCAACATATTGTGTGTCATTGTGTTATTATGTATGAATATCTTTCTATGGTTGGTAATTATATTGCTTATATGGTTTAATGATATTAAAGATGATAAAAGTTATAATTATCTGATAACTGATTCACCCCCCCCACCCCTCTCAGTTATCTTAGTGGACTTTACTTTCTAACAATTGGTATCAGAGCGACAGGTCCTTGAAAAAGAAGTTTAATAGCTTAAGGAGATCCATGGAGAATTTTAGGAAAGAAAGCCCTAAGTTTGATGGAGTAAATTTTGACAGCTGGAAAGAAAAGATGAAGACACACCTATTATGTTTAGGACCAGGTTATTGGTTGATTACAAAGAATAATAAGACTATCATTGAAGAGGACAATCTTGAAACATGTACTGCGGAAGAGAGAGATCTATTCATGTGTAACATACTTGCAAGAGAAGCACTTTTGACAACACTTCTAGAGAATGAGTACAGTCAGGTAAAATATTTGAAAAAATCTCATGAAATTTGGAATGCTTTACACTCTACTTTTGAAGGTGATGAACATGCAAAAAGAGTTAGATTACATAATTGGATATGTGCAGTTGAAGATATAAGAATGTTGGAAGATGAATCTATTAGAAGTTATATTGGTAGAATGTCAGAGATCATTACAGGTATAAAATCTTGTGGAGGAACAAAGACAAAGAATGAAGTGATATGGAAAATTTTGAGGACATTGACTCCTGTATTTAAGCAGACAAACAAATGATTGAACAAGTGATACCTTGTACAACAAACTTTACAAGAGAGACTCTTCTTGGAAGATTGGAAGTAGCAGAAATGAACCTGAGATTATCAGGAGACTTACCTAGAATGGAGATAACATTCAGTGCTCTTAGTGTTCACCCTACTTTGTCAAGAAGTATCAGTGTGAGTAGAGATTATGTTGGCAGCAACAGATTTAGAAATGAAGAAGACAAGAAGATTGAAGAAGGTATTGCCTTGCTTGTGAAAAGAGAACCAGACAGTAAGAAAATATTTAAATGTTGGACTTGTCAAGAATATGGTCATTTTGCATCTAAATGTCCTAAGAGAGTTAAAAAGTACAGAAGCAATTTCAAACCTAGAAGATCTAAGGAATGTTATTATGCTAATGATGAAGATCTTGAAGCTAGTATAGAAAGAACTTTAAGTGAAGGTGATACTAAAAATAATGATGACATAGGATTTGTAGCAATTAAAGAAGAAAATCCTGAAACTGATGTTAAGGAAGAAAAAACCATAATTTCTCAAGTTGAAAAGAAAGTTGATTGGATTATAGACAGTGGTTGTTCACATCATATGACTGGAGACTGTTGGACTACAACTGATTTGGAATCTGATTGAAGAATCTATGATTGCAAGATCACTGAGGAGTTGCTGATTAGATATGTAATATGATTAAATTAGTATTATGTTGTCATTGATGTCAACTAGTTTGACAACACTTATCTTGTAAGTTACTACATCGAGACATCTGAAGAAAGGTGAAAAAGATGAAGAATAGAGAAATCTACATGAGGAAAGATGTACATGACAGATGAAGATAAGGAACACATTGAGTAACTTGTTGATGAGTCTATGGCTTGATGATATTGACTTTATTATGTTGCATTCATCTATGATGAAGTATAGAGCTGAAAGACACAAAGCAGTGTTGTCGGTAAATGAAGCATTTCTAGTATACACCGACGGAGTGTAGTGTATACCGATCGTAGTATTAACTAAGCAGTGTTCACTGACGCATTTCTTTGTTAACCGAGTGGAACATAATGAATTAAATGATTAGTTTAGCTGATAAGATTGATGAGCTGGCAAGAGTATAACATCGAGGTAACAGATAATGTTTGTAACATAGATCGACAGCTGAAAAAATTTAGGGAAGATCTAACGGAGAAGATTGAAACATGTTATTGACACAAGTACCGAGAAAGTTTGAAGCGGCAAAATCTATGAATGATGTTAAGCGGCAAAATCTGATGGTGGAGAAGAAAATGATTTACTCATCTATATAAGAGAACATAATTTCTTTATGAAAGATGTCGGAAGAAGTGGAAGCTGCAGGAAAATCATGTGAACAAGGTTTTCATGCATTCTAATCATACTAGTTAGTAAGAACCGAGCTGCAGAGCAATTATCAAGCTAAAGAGAGCAATTACCGACAGATAGTAAGTTGATATAGTATTGAATCTAAAGTGAATTATTGATCAGATGGATTTGTATGGACTAAATATTGATCTGTAATCTGTAATTGAAGTTGTATTAAGGCAGGTCATTTACTGTTACATATTTAATCATTGTATACAGTCAAAATCTCTTAAATGAGTGGACCCTGAAAGTATTATGATGTATCATTCATAGAATGAACATTGTTATCATGTCAACCCCATAGTGAATGCTGGTTGGATGATAACTTCTAGTCTAAAATCCTCTAACAAGGTCACACCTGACAGTGTGTTTGTAACCTTTAACAGGGTTGGGTCTTAACCGACCTCACTTCAGAAGAGTGAACAATTTTGGGTTGCCGGTCCTAGGTGGTTTTTCCCTTTACAGGGTTTCCACGTTAAATCTCTTGTGTTATGTGTTGATTGTGATATTTGTTTGTTATCATTCTTTACATGTTACATGTTAGATTTGATCGGTAAACTATTATAGTATTAGACTGGTAATCGGTAAAAGTACAAATAGTGAAAGTATTTAGTGCTTACTGACAAGCAGAAATTGAAGAAATAGTTTTGAATTATACATTTTGTATTGGGACACTGGATAACTGATTCACCCCCCTCTCAGTTATTCTAACAATTGGTATCAGAGCAATGGTTGCTTGGAACAGAGTTTTAAGGACTTAGGCATAAAGGTCTCAAGATGTATAAGAGGGAAGTACCGAAACTAAACAAAGAGAACTTCATAGTATGGAAAAGCAGAATGAAGCTGCACATATCTGGAATTGGGAACTCAACACTAGATCTGATGGAAAATGGCTACATACAACCGCCCACTGGTCCCTTAACTATTGATCAACTAAAGGACAAGCATGAACACAATGTTACTATGATGGAACCTACTGCTACCTGTACCGATGCTGAATTTGAAGATATCAAGACATGCATGACTGCCAAAGGAGTGTGGGATAAATTAACACAAATCTACAGTGGAGATCTAAATGTCAAAAGAGCCCGAGCTGAAAGTTTGAGAGGCAGATTTGATGATATGAGAATGAAAGAAGGTGAGAACATTGTACAATATTCAAATAGACTCAAAGAGGTAGTACATGCTATTAGAGCATCTAATGGAGTAATTGATGATGAAATAGTAATAAGCAAGATTCTCAAAACTTTTCTATTGGTTTATGCAATCGGGATTTCTGCAATTCATGAAACAAGAGCTACATCCAACCTTACTCTTGACACTCTGATTGGTAAACTTACAACCTTTGAATTAAACAATTTTGATAATAGTGTTGTTCCTTCTATTGAATCCGCTTTCATGTCCTCTTTGAAGATTGGAAAGTCTAGCAAGAATAGTAAAAATTGTGATAGTGATGATAATACCGATGATGAACTTGTTGAGCTTGAAGCACTTATGGCCAGAAGATTGCCCAAAGGAAAATAAAGGTATAGAGGTAAGCTACCTTTAGCATGCTTTAATTGTAAAGAAGTCAGTCACATCACTGCTAAATGTCCTCAGAAGAAAGATGATGATAGATCCAAAGACCGATCTGATGGAAGCTATGGGAGAAGAATCAACAGAGGCTACCGACAATACAACAAAGACAACCAAGATGAAAAAGGCAAAAAGGTATGTTACATAGCCGAAGATATTGAAACTGAATCTGATTCTAAAAATGATATAGAAGTTGTATTTGTTGCTCTGAAAGATGACTTAGAAGAGGAAGAGAAACATGAAGAGACATCACTGATCTCTAAAGTAAGAAGAAATGATACACGGATCATAGACAGTGGTTGTACACATCATATGACTAGTGATGTAGAAGAGTTTGATCATCTTATTGAATATAATGGAGGATCTGTGAGAATGGGAAATGATGCACCTTGTATGGTAAGAGGTAAAGGCTCACTGATGATCAATGACAGACTACAATGTGAAAATGCATACTGGGTAGATGGACTAAACTATAATTTGTTAAGTGTGGCTTAGCTGAACAATTTAGGCCACCGACTGGCTTTTGAGAGCAAAAAGGTGAAGATCTATGATGATGGAGGAAGACTTGTCAGAACTGGTACACAATCCAGAGGTAATCTATTCTATCTTGATATGGATCAGTCTTCTTGTTTGTTAATAAAGGATGAAGATGCTTGGTTGTGGCACAGAAGGTTATACCATGTGAACTTTGACAACATGATCAAAATTAGTAGAAAGAAAAGAGTTAGAGGATTGCCTAACTTGACAAAACCTGATCATGCCATGTGCCATGAATGTCAGAAAGGTAAGATGACTAAGTATAGTTTTAAAAGCAAAGACTATTCAACAAAGAAGATACTTGAGTTGGTTCATACCGATCTGTGTGGTCCTATGAGAACTCAAAGATGTTCTGATGATAGATATTTTATTCTTTTTGTTGATGACTATACTAGACTGATGACTATTATGTTCCTGAAAGAGAAATCTGAAGCTTTCAAAATGTTTAAGTGGTATAAAGCTAAGGTAGAGAAAGAAACTGGTAAGGAAATAAAATGCTTAAGAACTGATAGAGGAGGTGAATTTATCTTTGATGAATTTACTAATTTTTGTAATGAGCATGGAGTCAAAAGGCAGGTGTCTGCACCAAGGACACCTCAACAAAATGGCATTGTTGAAAGGAGGAACAGGTCTATAATTGACTGTGCTAGAACATTGATGATACAAAAGAATGTTGCTCAGACATATTGGAGGGAAGCTGTCAGTACAGCTGTGTATGTCCTTAATCAAGTACAACTGAAGAAGGATTCCAATCGAACACCTTATGAACTATGGTTTGGACACAAACCTACTGTAAGTTATTTCAAAAATTTTGGAAGTAAATGCTTTATTTTGAAAGATGAGAGAAATGACAAATTTGATTCTAAAGGAGATGAAGGGATATTTTTGGGATATTCCACTACAAGTAAAGCATACAAATGTTTGAATAAGACCACAAATAAGATAGTTGAAAGTACTAATGTTCATGTTGATGAGTTTGATGACAAGTACACAGAGGAAAGTATAAAGGAACCAGAAGACTATGGTAGATTCACTTACATTGAACATCCAGAGTATCTACCGACATCACAAACTGTGACAATGGGTCAACAAGGAAACAATGTAGGACAATAAGAAACACAAACCGAGGAACAAGATGGAGCTACCGAGCAAGAAAATGACCCTGAGCAGGATGAGCAAGAAAGGAGAAATCAAGTTTTGGCTAGTTTTGTCAGAAGACATCATCTTGAAACACAAATCATTGGAGACAGACATGCCATAATGCAAACTAGAAGCAAAACAAGACAAGGTACATGTTTAATTTGTGAATTTGAACCTAAAACTATGAAAGTTGCATTAGATAATGAAGAATGGGTTAATGCAATGAAGGAGGAAATAAATCAAATAGAGAAGGACAAAACTTGGTCCTTAGTACCCCGACCAAAAGATAAGAATGTTATCGGTACTAAGTGCATATACAGGAATAAATTGAATGAAAATGGTGAAGTCACAAGAAATAAAGCTAGATTAGTATGCAAGGGATATGCACATCAAGAAGACATTGATTATGGTGAAACATTTGCACCTATTGCTAGATTAGAAGGAGTCAGAATGCTACTTGCATATGCTACACATAAGAAATTTAAAGTCTATCAAATAGATGTGAAGTCAACATTTTTAAATGGTATACTTGAAGAAGAGGTCTACATTGAACAACCTAAAGGATTTGTTGATCCCAACAATAAAGACATGGTATGTAGATTACATAAAGCTTTATATGGATTGAAGCAAGCACCAAGAGCATGGTATGAAAGGCTGCATACTTACTTGTTAAGTATTGGATTTGTTAGAACAAGTGAAAATAACAATTTGTATGTGAAAGGTGATACTGATGATACTATTATCATTGATGAAATATTTGTTGATGACATTATCTTTGGAGGCTCAGATCTTGTCTGCAAGGCATTCACTAATGAAATGCAAAAGGAATTTGAAATGTCTATGTTCAGAGAGATTAAGTTCTTTCTTGGACTACAAGTGATTTAGCAGAGTGATGGGATATACATCACACAATCTAAATACATAAAGGAAGTACTGAAGACATTTGACATGGAAGATGCTAAAACTATGGGAACATTGATGGCTACTGGATGCAAATTGACAAAGGAGGATGAAACTACCGAGGTAAATTAGACACTTTACTGATCCATGATTGGTAAGTTAATGTACGTAGTTCACAGTAGACCAGATATAGCACATGATGTGGGAATTGCTGCAAGATTTTCTACTAATCCTAGAGAATCACACATGATAGCTACAAAAAGGATCTTAAGATACCTGAAGAAAATAGAGAATTATGGATTATGGTATCCTAAGGAAGGGAAGTTTGAACTGAAAGTTTACACCGATGCTGATTGGGTTGGAAATGTGGATGATAGAAAAAGCACCACCGAAGGAGCATTTTTCTTTGGTGAAAGACTTGTAACCTAGACAAGTAAAAAGCAGGCTTGTATTTCTTAGTCTACAGCTGAAGCAGAATATGTTGCTACTGCTACTAACTGTTCAAACATTGCATATATCAAACAAGTGTTGGAAGGAATGAATGAGGTAATCACTGACCCGGTGATTATATACTGTGACAACACTAGTGCAATTAATATTTCAAAGAATCCTGTGATGCACTCTAAGACTAAGCATATATCTATTAAGTATCATTACTTAAGAGAGCAAGTGCAAGAGAAGCAAGTGAAGTTAGAATTTGTTACATCTAAAGAACAACTTGCCGATATTTTTACAAAGCCCCTACCGAAGGACACATTTGAATACTTGAGGACTAGACTTGGGGTCCGTCCCCTATCTATCGATCACTAAGGTGATCTGGTTGTTGCATCAGCCTACTCTTATCAAAAGATCATTCATGTTGATGCAACATAGTTCACACTTTGAATCATGTTCAAGGTTGTGATTAAGTTTGAGAACTTGAACTGATTGGAATATCAGTATTCAAAGATACAGAGGAAGACAAAATTGTTTGTTTATTTGTTTCTTTGGCATTGCTATCAAAGGGAGAGATAAACAATATGAAAAGGAACAAGCACCGATGAGAATTATCTAAGAGAGAGACAATTTGAATGAAACAGAGTATTGAAGATCAGTTACAGAGAACAAAAGCAGGAACAAGAGAACTGAAAAGAACACAACTACAGAATGGTAAAGCTGTATTATCCTATGCTGGTTTAGTAACATAATGATTAAACATATTAATTCTATTCGACTTACAACATTTGTTCACAAAGTTGTAGAATGTATGTTTGGTATGTGTATGGTACATTTCATATTACTTGAGTTGTCATCAATGCCAAAGGGAGAGATTGTTGGACTACAACTGATTTGGAATCTGATTGAAGAATCTGTGATTGCAAGATCACTGAGGAGTTGTTAATTAGATATGTAATATGATTAAATTAGTATTATGTTGTCATTGATGTCAACTAGTTTGACAACACTTATCTTGTAAGTTACTACATCGAGACATCTGAAGGAAGGTGAAAAAGATGAAGAATAGAGAAATCTACGTGAGGAAAGATGTACATGACAGATGAGGATAAGGAACACATTGAGTAACTTGTTGATGAGTCTATGACTTGATGATATTGACTTTATTATGTTGCATTAATCTATGATGAAGTATAGAGCTGAAAGACACAAAGCAATGTTGTCGGTAAATGAAGCATTTCTAGTATACACCGACAGAGTGTAGTGTATACCAATCATAGTATTAAATGAGTAGTGTTCACTGATGCATTTCTTTGTTAACCAAGCGGAACAGAATGAATTAAATGATTAGTTTAGCCGATAAGATTGATGAACTGGCAAGAGTATAACATCGAGGTAATAGATAATGTTTATTACACAGATCGATGGCTAACAAAATTCAGGGAAGATCTAACGGAGAAGATTGAAATGTGTTATTGACACAAGTACCGAGAAACTTTGAAGCGGCAAAATCTATGAATGATGTTAAGTGACAAAATTTGATGGTGGAGAAGAAAATGATTTACTCGTCTATATAAGAGAACAAAATTTCTTTATGAAAGATGCTGGAAGAAGTGGAAGCTGTAGGAATATCGCGTGAACAAGGTTTTCATGCATTCTGATCATACTGGTTAGTAAGAACCAAGCTGCAAAGCAATTACTAAGCTACAGAGAGCAATTACCGATGGAAAATAAGTTGATATAGTATTGAATCTGAAGTGAATTATTGATCAGAAGGATTTGTATGGACTAAATATTGATCTGTAATCTACAATTGAAGTTGTATTAAGGTAGGTCATTTACTGTTACATATTTAACCATTGTATATAGTCAAAATCTCTTAACCGAGTGGACTCTAAAAGTCTTATGATGTATCATTCATAGAATGAACATTGTTGTCTTGTCAACCCCATAGTGAATGCTGGTTGGATGATAACTTCTAGTCTAAAATCCTCTAACAAGGTCACACCTGATAGTGTGTTTGTAACCTTTAATAGGGTTGGGTCTTAACCGACCTCACTTCAGAAGAGTGAACAATTTTGGGTTGCCAGTCCTAGGTGGTTTTTCCCTTTATAGGGTTTCCATGTTAAATCTCTTGTGTTATGTGTTGATTGCGATATTTGTTTGTTATCATTCTTTACATGTTACATGTTAGATTTGATTGGTAAACTGTTATAGTATTAGACTGATAATCGATAAAAGTACATACAGTGAAAGTATTTAGTGCTTACCGACAAGCAGAAATTGAAGAAATAGTTTTGAATTATACATTTTGTATTGGGACACTGGATAACTGATTCACCCCCCTCTCAGTTATTCTAACAAAGACATGAAAAAGTTCATAAAGTTGAATGAATATGATGGAGGAGTTGTTAGAGTAGGAAACAATGCACCTTGTTTGATTAAAGGTATAGGATCTATTACTCTTGATGGAAAGACTAATATTGATGATGTTTATTTTATGGATGGATTGAAACATAATCTTTTGAGTGTTGGATAGTTAGTTGATAAGGGATATCAAGTTTGGTTTACTGAGAAAACTTGTGTGATAAAGGATAAAAATGGAAATCTGATTGGAACTGGATCTAGAACCAGAGGTAATGTATTTCAGTTGAATCCTACTGAGATGACATGTTTGATTACAAAGATTGATGATAGTTGGTTATGGCATAGAAGGTTTTCTCATATAAACTTTGATAACATTGTGAAAGTAAGTACTACACTTGCAGTAAGAGATTTACCTAAAATTATGAAGCCTACTAACATGATTTGCAAAGAATGTGTAATGGCTAAACAGAAGAGAAGTTCTTTTCCTAGTAAGAAGTTTACATTTACAGAGAAGTTGGAGATTGTTCATACAGATTTGAGCGATCCTACCAGGACTAGAGGATTCTATGGAGAAAGGTATTTTATGATTCTTATTGATGATTTTACAAGAATGATGTGGATTGCATTTCTTAAAGAAAAATCTGAAGCATTTGATAAGTTTAAGATTGTTAAGAATAAAGTTGAGAATGAATCTAGAATGAAGATTAAATGTTTGAGATCTGATAGAGGTGGATAATTTACTGTTAGAGAGTTTAACAAATTTTGTGAATAAAATGTCATTAAAAGATAGTATTCAGTCCCTAGAACACCTAAACAAAATGGCATTGCAAAAAGAAGGAACATATTAGTGACTAAAGCAGCAAGAGCTATGTTGTTTGAAAATGATTTGGCAAAGATATTCTAGAGAGTAGTGAAAACAGTAGTGTATACAATGAACAGAGTACAAATCAGAGCAGACACAGACAAGACACCTTATGAATTATGGTTTGGACATGCACCCTCAGTTATGTATTTTAGAATTTTTGGAAGCAAATGTTATATAAAGAGAGATGATGATATTGGAAAGTTTGATCCTAGAAGTGATGAAGGTATATTTCTTGGATATTCTTTGAAAAGAAAAGCATATAGATGTTTCAATAAAAGAACTAAGACTATTGTTGAAAGCACAAATGTTAAAGTTGATGAAAAGTTCAAAATTTAGGAAAGAATGCTTGATTATGAATCTGATGAAGAAGCTCATCCTAAACCTAATACTGGAACTACTGAATTGTTTTATGAAACTGACAGTGATTTGTTGAATGAAAGTCACAGTGAAGTTATTGAAGAACCTACATCTGAAGAGAGATCTAAGACAGTGACACCCAACAAGAGTTTGTTTAGGAATCATCCTTTTGAACAGATTATTGGAAGCATCAAAAGAGGAGTTCTTACTTGAAATAAGGCACAAGAACAGTTATATTTGATTTCTCAAATTGAACCTAAGACTACTAATGAAGCTTGTGAAGATGAAAGTTGGACTAATGCTATGAAAGAAGAACTAGATCAGATTGAAAAGAACAAGACATAGGAATTGGTCCCTAGACCTAAAGACAAGAATGTTATTGGAACTAAATGGGTATTCAAAAACAAGATGAATGAACAAGGAGAAGTAGTAAGAAACAAAGCAAGATTGGTATGTAAGGGTTACTCACAACAAGAAGGAATTGACTATGAAGAAACTTTTGCACCTATTGCAAGAATTGAAGCAGTAAGAATGTTTTTGGTTTATGCAACTTACAAGAAATTCAAAGTATATCAGATGGATGCAAAGTCAACATTTCTGAATGGAGAATTGGAAGAAGTCTACATTGAGCAGCTTGAAGGTTTTCCTTTAACTCAAGAAGGAGACATGGTATGTAAATTGAAGAAAGCTTTATATGGACTTAAACAAGCACCCAGAACTTGGTATGCAAGACTGGATAAGTATTTGTTAAAATTGGGATTTATAAAAGGAACAACTGATAGCAATTTGTACATAAAAGAAATTGAAAATGGTTTGTTAGTTATAGTTATTTTTGTTGATGACATTATCTTTGGAGGTGAAGATGAAGCTAGTGACAAATTTGCTGATGAAATGAAGATTAAATTTGAAATGAGTATGATTGGTGAGATGAAATACTTTTTGGGATTACAGATAACAGAAAACAATGATGGTATCTTTGTAAGTCAGACAAAGTATTTGAATGACTTGTTGAAAAGATTTGTAATGGAGGATTGTAAACCAGTTGGAACACCTATGGTGACTGGACATAAGTTATCTAGCACAAATGAGACTCCTACAGTAGAACAGAAGAAATACAGATCTATGATTAGAGGATTACAATATTTGACTCATACAAGACCTGATATAGCACATTCAGTTGGAATTGTAGCAAGATTTCAAGCTGAACCTAGAGAATCACATTATGCAATAGTAAAGAGGATACTGAGATATTTAAGAGGCACAATGGACTATGGATTATGGTATAAAAAATTTGATGATTTTACCCTATGTGCATATACAGATGCTGATTGGGGAGGCAGTGTTGATGATAAGAAAAGCACCAGTGGTGGAGAATTTTTCCTTTGAGGAAGATTAGTTTCTTGGCTAAGCAAGAAGTAGAATTTTATCTCACAAAGCACAGCAGAAGCATAAAATGTAGCAGTAGCAAACAATTGTAACCAGATAATTTGGATGAAGCAAATGTTGAAGGATATTGGTATAAAATTTGTTGAACTTGTTGTTATACATTGTGATAACACCAGTACAGTTAGTATGTCTAAAAATCCTATATTACATTCTAAGACAAAGCATATAGAGATTAAGTATCATGTTGTAAGAGAGAAAGTTGCTGAGAAAGAAGTCAGACTTGAGTACATAAGTACAAAGGAGTAGATAGTAGATATATTCACAAAGCCTTTGCCTAAGGATACATTTGAGTATCTGAGAGGTATGCTTGGGATTATGCCCCAACCTACTTTTGAGAAGTGATGCAGTTGGTTGCATCCATCTAGTGGTATATGAGCCCCATCTTTCTTCTGGACTGGATGTTGGTACTTCTTTTATGGGGGAGTATGTGTATCTGAGTTGAGTCATGAGGACTCTAGTAAATGTATGTTCTGAAAAGTATCTTTTCACATTGAGTTGTTGTTAACATAGTGATGGAATTTCTATCATTGATGTCAATGGGGGAGAAGTATGCATGAAAACCATTTGAGACATCTGTTGGAGAGAACTGAATAGGATAACGAAGCAAGATTTGATTGTTGAAGAGGATTTGAAGAAGCAGTGTTGTAGTATTGGATTTTTGGAACATTGGATGTTTTTCATCTATGTTGCCATCAATGCCAATGGGGGAGATTTTTAGGAATGAATGCTAAATTTTTGGAAGACATTCTATAGCAGTTGTTGTTGCATTCATGACTATGATTGTCATTGATGTCAACACAGTGATTTACCGAAGACTTGCAGAGAAGCAGATAGAGTTTGGATTAGCGCATGTGGGTTATTGTAGTTGGAGCTATGTGATGTTGAGGTTATACTCTTTGATATGTCATATGTCTATGGTTAAGAGTGTAGACAGTAATTCATTGATTCATGAAAGTTATGATAATTTTGGTGGAAGCAGTATTCAGGCAATGTTCCTGAGTAGCGATTTGTGGAAATCGGATGATATCTCCTAACCAGGATGGAATTTGGTTTTGCACAGTTAAAGGGAAGTTGGAGACACATTGATAGTGACATGGATGAAAATGTAGACTTTGATGTCACATGAGTGAAGATTTATTGTATTTGGAAGTTGACAGTTTTGTGTAATTTTGGTGTAGCATGTGGAAACTTTTATTTTGTAATTGTATGCCAACTCATTTGTAATTATTTGAGTGTGGTATAAAGGAAGGAATGTATTTCCTTGTTTTAATGTAGTAGTAATGTGAAAGTGTGTAATTATGATATGGTATCAGTGGTTGTGATGCTTTATGTATGAAGTGAAGAAAAGAGCTAAGTATGAAAGCGAATTTGTGAAGGAAGACATGCAAAGTACAAAGATCTGAAATTGAGATCTGATGTAACAGTGAGTGTGGTTTTGCATAGTTAGAGAAGAGGTAACATATTATTCTATTTAGTAATGCAAAAATTATTTGGACATTGTGTTCAGTGATCTTACCCTGAAGCTGTTTGGGCAGTGGGTCCTTCTGTCTTAACTCTTAATAGGGTTAGAATCTTTTAACAGGGATTCAAAATCTCCTAACATGGATTCATATGTACTGAATGTATTTCATATGACTCCTAACAGAGTCCATCCTCTCACAAGGAATATTCATATTAGTGCATCTTTTGTGGGCATCATTCCCACTGGGGTTTACTCTTTGATCAAGAGGTTCCCTAGTCAACATATCTTGTGTCATTGTGTTATTGTGTATGAATATCTTTCTATGGTTGGTAATTGTATTGCTTATATGGTTTAATGCTATTAAAGATGATAAAAGTTATAATTATCTGATAACTGATTCACCCCCCCTCTCAGTTATCTTGGTGGACTTTACTTTCTAACAATATTTTGATTGTGGTTTCCCAGAAAATCATACTTCACTGTGATGGCTTTATACCGATGCTAATTGGGTTGGATGTATGGATGACAAGAAAAGTACTAGCGGGCATGCATTTTTTATTGGAGCTCAATTACTTTCTAGGTTGAGTAAGAAACAACATTCAATATCATTTTCTACTATTGAAGTTAAGTACATTATTTGTACATCTTATTATACCTAAATTTTATAGATATAACATACATTGAAAGGTATTGGAATAATTTTTTATGAGCCCATTTCTATCTTATGTGAAAATACTAGTGTGATAAACATTTTAAAGAATCTAGTATTGCATTCAAGGACAAAACTCATTTCAATCCAATGCCACTTTCTAAGGAATTCTTTTTTGGAGAATGAGGTAAAGCTTGAGTATGTACCTACAAAAGAGAAAATTGTTCACAATTTTACCAAGGCATTGTCTAAGGATACTTTTGAGTATCTTCGAGAGAAGATAGGGGTGATTTCACCTCCTTATTAGAGCTAAATGCATAGGGATGTGCATTAATCTAGTGAACTTCATGAATATTTTTATCTGGACTAACAATAGGTACTACCTCTTAGGGAGATCTTAGTACCAGTGTAAGCTAGAATGTATATCTCTAGGAGAGCTAAGAAGACTGGGTATTTGAGTTTTGTATATGGCCTTTTCCATTGATGTTAAAGGGGAGAATGAGTAACATCTGAGGAAGAGAGTTTTGGTTGTTGTTGTCATTGATGTATTGTCATGAATGAAAAAGGGGGAGATAGTTGGAGTATTGAGTAGAATGAGTTGGTTTGTATAAGTGATGATTAAGTATGGTTGTTTGGTATTTGTGTCAACACACTACTACATTAATGCCAACCTTCATTAATATGTAATTGTGTTGATAATATTGATCTGCATATTATCTATGATGCATATATGATGATGAGGTTTTGGTATATTGTTGGAAGATGTTTGAAGTCGTTGAATTCAATTTTTTGTGCTCTAGATCACATTGTAGTGGAATTCATATTTGTCTGACTAAGACTATGACTGATCATATTTTTTTGTGCAAGATGTATGCTTTGTATTTTTCCATGTAATGGATTTTGATGATGTGATTTTGGGACTAAGGTTTTAATGTAATTAGCTTAGTTAGCACAAGAGTTTTAATTTCTAAGACATGGTATCAAAGTCCATTGGTGTTCTTACTCCAAGTTTGGTTGATATGGGTGTTTACACTTTAATTAATTATCTTGGTGAATGCAAGTTAAAATGTAAAATCTATGATAATATTTTTGGTCCTTGATAATGTGTGTTGCCAGAATATTTAGTGCTGATCTATTTCAAAAAAAAATTGGTTATTTGTTTGGCCGATGGTGGGAGATCATGTAATTGTGATAATGGTATAAATAAAGGATGAATTATTCAAGGATGCATGAAGCACATGTGTATACTTGTTCAAGTTATATGCAATTGTGTGTATGTGTGTGTGATGAAGTTGTGAAAGAGGATCTATCTCTCTGCATGTACGAAATACTATGAAGAGTTGTATAGAGAAGATAAGACTTAAATATGTTAGCTACCAAAATTAGTAAGTTGAAGGTGTCTATATATTTATTTGATGTGTTATTGTGTGTGTGAATTTTGTACCTGATTTGTAGACACAACACTTCAGTAAAACATTAGAGGTTAGTTGAAATCAAAATCATGCAATAAATGAAAGCTAAACTAACCAGGCGATTTACTGCCTTCTAATAGATGCGAGTATGATGTTCTCAGATTGTTATCGAGATTAGTGACCTTGATGACACCTAAATGAAGGATTTGAATGCAAAAATGATATGAAATATGAATGCAATTAATCTATTTTTTTTTTATATTTTCTATGCAATGATATGATGAAAACTGATATGAATCTAGAATCTAAGATGAAATTGATATGCAATGAATTGATCTAAGATGAATTCTAAATGATATGCAATACTAAAAAATAAGAATGATCTCACAGTAGCTTGGATTCGCAAAGATGATTCTTCAGTCTCCAATTCGACAGTGTGAGGATGCAAAAATATGAGATGATTTGTGAAGAGCTAAGCCTTGATTTATAGAAATCCAGGGCTTTGAGGATGCATGGAAGAAAGCCATAAATCACTCAAATAACCCAGGTTGATTTTTGAGTTATTTTTAAATAAAAGATAATTAACTCAACATGCAAAAGCAGAGTTTAACTCAAAATAGAGTTTAGATTTAATTGATAATTGATAGTTGTCTGCTTTTCTGATTGTGCATATTTTAATATGAATTAATTTAATAATAAAGTGATTTATTTCCAACTTAACTGATTTTGAAAAATAAAACAATTGATTTATGGGTTAATCAATTATTTAATCAAACTTTTATTCCAAATTACAATATTAAAAATTGACAAAATGATTTAATTAATTAAATAAGAATTTAATCAATTATTTGTAAGATTTTGGATTTATTGTTAAAATTAAATATCATAATTAGGAATAATGGAATTAAATTCAATTAAATAATTAAGTGGCCAAATTAAATCTAATTAATTAAATATTTAGAATATTCAATTAATCAAACTTTAGGATAAATATGATTTATCGCCAAATAATTATAAAATTAAAGATAATCAAGATAAATTAGGAATATTACTAGGAATATTCCCCGATGTAGAATTTAGGATAATCAATTAAATTCGATAATGTTCAGATGTGCCTTAGGTTAGGACTTCGATGTCAATTTCGTTCGATGTGTCGATATAGGAGATTAATGAACCTATAGCCCATTTTTGGGGTATTACATTTTGCCCCTCTTTGAATTTTTGTGCGAAGCGTAGTGGTTCAAAGATAGTCTATGTTTGATAAAGATATGAAACTGATGTTTGAAATTGAAATTGATATGAGACAGAAACTGATTGAAAGATTTGAAGATAATAGGTCCTGAGTGACCAAAGATAATGTTAACTATAATAGAAAATGAACCGATGATTGTGAAAAAGTGTCAAAATGCCAGATTTTGAACCTTATGATTGCAAAGAAGTGAGTGACTGATTCCAGACCTGATTGTCCTTATTTTGAATAACATTGGTATCACATTTGAACCCTTCAGTTTCTGAAGAACCAAGGAAATAACACAATTGAACTAATAGTTGCAAAAACTGATACAATTTACAAGATTAAGAGAATACTAGATTGATATGGATCTTGATGAATCTGATATGCCCTGAGTGATGATTGATTTGCCCCGAGCGATGAGGTCTTTTTGATGAATCAACAACTAGATGTGGTTGTTGTCTTGATTACTGAGGAAAGATATGATTTTAGATTTTAGATATGATTACAAACTTTGAATGATGTGCAATACCATGCCCCCTTCGAGATTAAAATCAAAATCTAACAAGAAAAGTCAGCGTTGAATGGTTTAGAAGCTTGTTAATTGATTTGAGAAATGGTTATACACGTTCAAGAATGCATTTTGCATCATTTAGAGGTCCAGGAGACCAAGTTTGACTAGGTTAAACCATGAGTTGACCATAGTTGACCAAGTTGAAATTTTGATAGTTTGATGGAAGATAATCAGTTAAGTTGAATACTGGATTTTTGTGATGATTGAAGGTTGAATATGCAAGCAGTTAATAATATGAATGATCACAGATTTTGATTTTGATCTTGAAAAAGAATGCTACTTGCTATTTCGTTGGAGGAACCTTCATGTAAGATTTAGCTCTTGTTAGATTTGAAGATGTGATTTGAAGAATCGTTTAAGCATTGAATTTTATTTCCAAACATTTGTGAGATCATGCAGACATGCAAAATACAAAGAAACATACAAAATGAAATGCAACCTAGGACCTAGGACCTACTCACTGATCATATGTCAATTTGTTATCATCATTGAACTTTTAGGTAACCAGATAAATCAATACAATGCCCACTAGCTATGAAACCACAGACATATGAATATCGATTTGTATGTGCAAGAATCAATACAACACCCACTGGTCAACAACCATGGATATATGAATATTGATTTTGTTTTCAGAATGTCGGATTAGATATAAGCACTAAGGCACAAGTGCCAGGATGACCTGAATATCATGTCCATTTTGATATAACAATTTGTATAAGCATCAAAACATAAACATTATGATGACCAGAATATACCTTGCATTCAAACACATCAAACAGTTAAGAGATCATTCTAAATCCAGTGTGAATTACCCGTAGTGACCCTTTATCATTCACATCCTTAGGTAAGATCGCCTTTCATAGTAAGAGAAAGAATTCACTCAAAAGAGACAATAGTTAGATCAAACTTCCTTGAATTTTCTGGGTATCAATGGTCGAGGTACACATGGCCATCCAATTTGAGATAGAGGCTCTTACAGTCGGACACCATTTCAATCCAGAATTTTCAAAGTTGTTAGATTTTTACATACAAGCAGAAGAAAAAGAAAAGATTATGCCCCCAGTCATCACTCTCTAAATCCTATAAAGGACATCATCGAAGAGCTCAAAGAGACACAATATGCAAAAATCTCAATGTGAATCAGTAAGCATACAAGGAGATAAAAGCATGAAAAAGCATAGATTGTTTTCAGTTTGTGTTTGATGTTGATTGCGTTGTTGTAGATGCAAAATCCTTTCTAGAGACAAGACATACTAACTAACTCAAATGAAGCTTCAAAGGACTCTAACTAGATATGACATGCCTAAGATACCTTGGAGGCCATAGGATATGACTTTGATTGCCCCCAAGTTTGAACATTGATAGGATATCGACGCTTGAGCTAATTGGTGTACAGACTAACTTATTGAAAATAGGAATGCTCAAACAAACTGGGAAATATGTACAAACTAAAGCAAGACTGAAAGCTGGGAAAGACCAAGATTGTGTTGATAGATGGAGTGTTTTGAAACAAGTGGCACCTGTTTGCCAGGTTTTCACCATCTTGGTAGAGATTCTATTTTTGCTACCAAGGTGCCTGTTTGCCAGGTTTTCACCATCTTGGCAGAGATTCTATTTTTGCTACCAAGGCGCTTGTTTCCAGGTTTTCACCAAGGCACTTTTTCTTTTTCTCATTTTTTTGTATTTTTCATTGTTTCAATTTTTTTTTGTACTTTTGATATTTTTTACTTTTTTTGTGAATCATCAAGGCGCCTATTGCTAGGTTTTCACCAAGATGTTCATTTTTTTAGGACTTTTTCAGATTTTTAAGATTTTTTAGGACATTTTACCATAGATTGAATGTCTTAGGCATAGAATTTCTTCAGATGGAGAACATTGATTGGTTCTTGGAGATGTTCTCCTTCAGTGATTGAGAGTTGATAGGCACCAGAGCCAAAAGTAGCAGTGATTACAAAGGGACCCAGCCAGTTGGGTTCAAACTTCCCCTTGCATTCTCGATGTGATTGATTTTTAGGATTCTCTCTCAAGACTAGATCACCAACCTAAAATTCTCTGTGTCTGACTTTCTTGTTGTAACCTCTAGACATTCTCTTCTGATATACTCTGAGATGATCATATGCTGCTTGTCTGCGCTCATCTAGTAGTTCAAGTTCTTGCAACGTAGACACTCTGTAGTCATCATCAGTTACTAGACCATGCATTTTGATTCTTAGTGATGGGATTTCAACCTCAATAGGCAATACCACTTCAGACCCATAAACTAAAGCAAAAGGTGTAGCCCCTGTAGGTGTTCTGATACTTGTTCTATAGGCCCAGAGAGCTGGATTGATCATGAGATGCCAGTCTCTTCCTATTTTATTAACTGTGTGGTGTAAGATTTTCAATAGATTTTTGTTAGAAGCCTCTGCTTGTCCATTCCCTTGAGGATAGTAGATAGAAGACCAATGTTGTGTGATCTTGAATTTGGCACATAAATCATCTAGATCTTTGTTCTTGAATTGTCCACCATTATCTATGATTATGGAATGAGGTATCCCATATCTGCATATGATATAGTTCAATATGAACATAGATATTTGCTTTCCAGTTGCTTGTGTCAAAGGGACCGCTTCTACCCATTTTGTAAAATAATCTGTAGGTGTGATTATATGGGTATGTCCATTAGAAGAATGAGGATGTATAGCTCCTATAAGATCAAATGCCCTTTGGTGGAAAGGCCATTGTGTAGTAAAGGGAATTAGATCTCTCCCTAGAGCATGGATTAAGTTGCCATGCACTTGGCACTTTTGACAATTCTTAGCAAACTTGATAGCCTCTTTCTCCATTTCAGGCCAATAGTACCCCACCCTAATAAGTTTTCAAGCTAGTGTTAAACCATTCGAGTGTGACCCACAAATACCATCATGGACTTCCTCTAATGCACGTTGAGACTCTTCCCATTCTAAAAATCTAAGTAGTGTACCATCTAGACCTCATTTGTACAGATCGTGACCAATGATGACATATCGAGAGGCATTACAGATAAGGTATCTCTTTTCATGGCGGTTGAAGGTATCAGGAATGATTTGGTCTTGGAGATAGGAAAATAGGTTTTTGTATCTGGATGAATCATGACCAACAACAGTGTAGATCATGTGGGTTTTGAGGGAATCATATGCAGGATAAGATAGTGCTTCCACCAGGAACTCATAGCGTAGCTCATGTTTAGGCTACTGTAATAAAGTAGATAATGTTGCCATTGCATCGACAACCTTATTCTCCATTCTAGGAATTTGCTCAAATGTGATAGATATGAAATACTTCTTTAGATCATCTATGATTCTCTTGTAAGGAAGGAGCTTTTCATCTTTAGTTTGGTACACATCATTGACTTGATGAATAACAAGTTGAGAGTCTCCATGAATGTGTAGCTCTGTTACTCTCCTTTCAATTGCTATTTTCATACCATTCAAAAGGGCTTCATATTCTACAATATTGTTTGTGTAAGGAAACTTTAATCTGAATGCTTTTGGGATTGAATATCCTTGAGGAGTTATGAACAATATGCCTACTCCAGATCCATTCTGTGTATAGGAGCCATAAAAGAATAACTGCCATTCTCTAGAAGAAAGAGTCATGATAGAGGAATCTGGAAATTCCATTTGCATTGGTGTATCATCAATCATAGGTGCATTTGCTAATTGATCAACAATAACCTATCCTTTGATAGCCTTTCTTTCCACATATTCAATGTCAAATTCACTTAAGAGCATAACCCATTTAGCTAATCTACCTGTGCGGGTAGCTTTGCTTAGTAGGTACTTGAGGGGATCAATCTTAGCTACCAATTGTGTGGTATGAGCTAACATGTAGTGTCTCAGTTTCTATGATGCAAAGATCATAGCTAAACAAGCTTTCTCAATCATTGAATAGTTCTTCTCATATGCAACCAATGTTCTACTGATATAGTATATAGCTCTTTCCTTTTTGTTCTCATCGTGCTGTGCTAGCAATGCCCCCAGTGATGTATCTATAGCGGAGACATATAAGATCAATGGCTTCCCATGAATAGGAGGCATCAAGATAGGCGGATTTGATAGATACTTCTTGATATGGTTAAAGTTGTTCTCACATTCTTCATTCCATGCAAAGGTTACACCTTTATGTAATGTTTTTGTGAAAGGTTGTGATATATCAGCAAGCTATGATATAAATCTTCTGATAGATTGTACTCTCCCTTGTAAGGTTCTCATTTGACTGATATTCTTGGGAGGTTGCATCTCTATTATAGCCTTGACTTTAGCTGGATCAACTTCAATGCCCTTCTTTGAAACTATGTATCCTAAGAGCTTTCCAGAAGTGACACCAAAAGCACACTTCTTAGGATTTAGTCAAAGACTAAACTTTTCCATTCTATCTAGGATCATGCTCAAGTCCTTTAGATGTTCAGTTCTAATCATAGATTTTGCTAAAGTATCATCAACATAATCTTCCATAGTTCGATGCATCATGTCATGGAAAATAGATGTCATTGCTCTTTGATATGTAGCACCAACATTTTTAAGCCCAAATGGCATGACATTCCAATAGAAGGTACCCCATGCACATGTGAAAGTAGTTTTCTCTTGATCCTCTAGAGCAATTTTTATTTGGTTATATCTAGAGAAACAATCCATTAAGGAATACATCTTGAAACCCGCAGTCATGTCCACTATCATATCAATGTTAGGTAGTGGAAAATCATCCTTAGGGCATGCTCTATTCACATCTCTAAAGTCTGTGCACACTCTAATTTAACCATCTGGTTTAGAAATAGGTACAATATTGGAGATTCACTCTGCATAGTCAATAACTTGAATGAATCCAGCTTTTAGGAGCTTCTCTAATTCAGCTTTTACTAAGAGTGCAACATGAGGATGCATCTTTCTCAACTTTTGTGTAACAGATTTGACATTTAGAGCTATAGATAAATGATCAATTATAAGATGAGGATCCAATCCTGGCATATTTGAATATTTCCATGCAAAGTTGATCTTCTTCTCTGTTAGGAATGTTGTAAATTTTTGCTTCTCTTCTTTTGATAAAGATTGTGCTACATGTACCAATTGTGGTTCCTCTGTTGTACCCAAATTGATAGATTGAGTGGGCTCAATTAGAACTGGGTATCTATCCTATAAATGACTTAGAAGGACATCAAATATCTCATCCTTAGGCACCTCAGAGAGGTTTTCACCTTCAGATATGTCTTTTATTTTTACTTTTGTAGGTTCTAAGACTGCCACAAAGTGGTTTTCACCCTCAGAACTCCTTTTCTTTTTCTTTTTATTCTTATTTTTTTGACTGAGATATTTGATGTCCAATTCTGTCATGCTAACGCTCAGTTCACTGATGGAAGTACTCGTAGGCTCAATTGCATTGAGGTAGCAAGCAAGGGCATAGTCATTTGGGAAGGTATAAATACCATGGCTCAGATTTGTGGAGGTTTGATTAATAAATTCTGGATATTGGATAGTCAAAGTGGAGAAAGATTGGGAGATAGTGTTTACGGATATGGATCTATCATCATTGGTCCTAACTCAATGTTTGAGTTCAAAGGTGATATTACAACTTAAGACATTCAATTCGTGAATAGGCTTAATGTCATCGTGGGAGTCCAATTTAGCCATAGGTGGATCAGACTCGATAGGTTCATCATTTCGCTCTAGACTTACGTTGGGATTAGGTGCATATTGGTGAATAACATCAACATGTTTCTCTATAATAAGATCATCTGGTTCTGGAATGGCTCCCCATTCATAGTCATTTGATTCAGTCTCTAATTCAGGATCTCTGGGAAATCTTAGAACATGAGTAAAGTCAGGGTGAATACCCCAAGAAGGGTTACCCTTAGTTTTTGATTTGAATTCATACTCATGGGAATCAGTTTTAGAATAACTACCACCTCCCTCTGCTTGATTGTTTTCAAGATTAGCTGGTTCTTGTGTTGCAACTATCTCTTGATTGATAGTAGGTTCTTGTGTTTCTACTACATTAATTCTTTTGATTGGATCATCTTTATCATCAAGAAGGTCTTTGATCTCCTTAGGCAATTTTTCATAGGGGATGAGTTCTGAGCTGTCTGAATCACTATCTGATGGTTTAGTTTCTTCTTTCTTAAGAAGGGCTTCTCCTGGTGTGATCTACTCTATGACATGGGAACAATTACCTTTGAGGTGGAAGGGTTTCTTTTTAAATCCTAAGCCAACTTTGTCTTTATTTTCTCTACCAATATGTGGGAGAGGTGCCTCGAGACCTTTTCCTCTGACTCCTAGAGGTCCTTTACCTGAATATCCCATCTTAGCTATTAATTTATCTCCTGGCCCATATGACTTAGAATAATCTTTGGATACTGTAGAATCAAGAGTTTGGACAACTGGGGATTCAGGTTCGTCTTTGTATAGCCATGATAGCATAACTTCATCCTCTTCAAACTCTTGCTTGGATATTTGTTCTGCTACAAAATTATTTTTATATGCTTCAAGAGGTTCCTTAGGTTTGGGCTTGGATTGTTTCAAAGATTGTCCATAAGACTTAGGTGAGATAGGGAGAGATGTCAAAGATAAGACTGGCTCCATAGTATATTCTCCCATACTATTTTCTTTGATATTAACCTCTTTTTCAAGATCTTCCATTTTAGATGTGGATGCCTCTTTAGTTGATTCAATGGAAGATTCTCTATTATTAGGCACAAGCTTATCTACACTTTCCTTCAATGTATTGCAAGTTGTATTCAGATCTGCGGGGATAGTAACCTCTACTCCTTCATAAGGAAACTTCAAACATTGATGGTATGTAGAAGGAATAGCTTGCATTTTATGTATCCATGGTCTCCCTAGGAGGATGTTGTAAGCCAAAGGTAGATCAAGAACTTGACATATAGTATCTCTGATAACTGGACCTACTCTGATAGGTAAGACAATGGTGCCTTTAGAAGATCTTTCTTGTTCATCATAGGCTTTGATATTTATTTTCTTTCTAGGATCAATAGCCAATTCTAAAAATCCCAATTGTGTGATCAAGTTGTAAGAACAAATGTTTAGGCCCGCACCTCCATCTATCAACACACGTTTGACTCTATGGTTCTCGATCAAGACTTCTATATGCAAAGGCTGATTATGTGGGTGACTCAAGGAGTTGTCATCTTCCTCTGAAAAGGAGATATATTACGGAGATGTAAGATGTCCAACCATAGTTTGGAACCTGTCTAAATCAAGGTCATCAGGAACATTGGAACCAAGCAAAGCTTTGTCTAGGATAGCTCTATGAGCTAGAGAGATTTGAAGTAACTCAAACATGGAGATTTTTGCATTAGTGTGTTGGAGTTGTTGGACAATGCTTTAAGATGTTGGCCTTGTATCTTTAGAATTGGAAGATTTAGAAACAACCTTCTGTTTGGAAGCGGAAGAAAGATTGAAGGGTATCTTAGGGACATTAGATGGATATGGGATTTGTCCTTTCAGATATGCCTGAGCTTGTGATCGAGTAACTACATTAGCTGAGGAATGATCTCTTTCTCTTCCTACAATTGTGATGACATTGCAACTTTGAGAGAGACATGGTTCAGCCATATTGATGACATCATTATTTCTAGGGTATGCATAGTTGACTTTTGCCCCCATATTAGGCTGAGAAGTTGAAACTCCTTGACCATGTTGCAGAAATGGTTCTATAATTTCCATATGATCATTATTGCTCTTAGGATTGTCAACTGTGATGTCTCCACTATCGATCAGATCTTGAATGGTGTGTTTCAACCGTAAGTAGTTATTAGTTTTGTGACCTTTACCTCGATGGAAATCATAGAATTCATTTTCTTTCCACCAATGTGGCTTAGGGTCTAGATCAGATTGTCAGATTGCTAGCAAAGAGATGATGTTATCAGCTAGTAGAGTTCTCATAGCTGATTCTAAAGATTCTCCAAGAGGAGTGAACTTTCTCTTTTTATCCCAAGGTTTGTATTCTGGCTTCTTTTGGAATGGTTCAGATGACTTTTGTTTTGAAGCTTTAATGGCTTGGGAACCAAGAGTTAGGTTGTAGGTTGGTGCCTTTGATGGGGCATGGATAGTGTTAACAACACCATCTATGATGATGCCTTTATTCTTGTTCTAGTTTTTGTTCTTGTCTTTAGAACTGGATCCTGATTCGTACTTGTCTTTTTGAAGTGTGATTTCTCCTATTTTCACAAGAACTTTTTTGATTTTGATAGCATTGTCCACCATCTTGTCAAAAGATGTATGATCTTGCATTTGTAGAGGATAATTGATTTTTGGAACAAGGTTATTGATGAAGATTTCAATTTTTCTATTTTTGGAATAGGTCTGGCATATAGAGAGAACTTCTTCCTCCATCTCTTGAGAAATGTTAGGAATGGTTCCCTTGGATATTGCTTGAGATTATAGATATCAATCATGGTGATTGGATGTTGAATATTGTAGGAGTATTGCTGATAAAATAATTTGATCAACTCCTCAACATTTTTGATAGTAGAAGGCAATCTAGAGAACCAGTGGATGGCTGTTCCCCCTAGAGATCGAGGGAAGAGACGCATCAAATAGGTTGGTCGTGCATGAACTCCATGGATTGTGTACAAAACTCTCTGACATGATCTTGAGGATTAGAGTGTCTGTCATATTTATCATACTTTGGCATCTCCACTCTTTTTGGAAATGGCGGCATGTACAAGTCTTTGTCAAATGGAAAAGGACATAGAGCCTCCATGGAGAACTCTTTGGGTTCCTTCTCTTTTTCGAGTTGATTCAGTTTGACTTGTAAAGCATGTATCTATTTCCTCATGGCTATTATCAGAGTTTCTTCCTCATGTGTGATGATAGCTTTGACATTAAAATTAGGAGGAAGCTTAGCTCCTTGATGAGCCAATTGTAAAAAGTATGCCTCTCTATCTTCTTTCAAGAAATGCTTCATCATTCATTTGAAGTTATCATCATTTTGATATTGAGCAATTTCTTTAGGTGTGGGTTCCTGATCTGCACCATGTTGAGATTGGGCTCTTTGAGAGCCAAAGTTTGTCCCTACTTGAGACATGGTAGGAGTTCGTGGACTCCCTGGAATAGATTGATGTGGGGTTTGTTGGGTACCTTCGTGAGTTGATGAAGGAGGAATGTAACTAGTTTTTAATCGAAGGTTGCTAGCACTGTCATCTTTGTAAAGACCAGAATCATGAAGTTGCTCAAAAGTTGGACCTATGTGAGTCAAAGGTGAAGTATGAGATATTTCCCTAGATTTCTTATGAGAGGAAGCTCTAGTTTCCACCATTAACCTTGGGTGAAGCAAAAGAATAAGATGAAGACAACTGAAGAATGAATTGAATCAAGATGATCAGATGATGCAACCTTGTCAAGGTTTGATTGGTTGAAGATTTGATTAGATGTGGGTGAAGGATACTATGACCTAGATGTATGGGTAGGTTCCCAAAAGATAGCGGACAAGATATCACAACACTTAGTCATTTTGATGATTAATTGAAGATTGATAGCTATGACAAGGTTTTGACACAAGATGATAAAGACTCAAATCAATTAAACAAAAGGCTGGATCGGATTCAAAAGACCACTTTGGGATAATGATAGGATTCTCAATAGCTACTGCTCTATTCCTGACATAGTGATTTGTTTGACAGATTCTGGAAATAGGCTGAAAAAGCTAAGTATCTGGCAATTCTGACAATTTTTTGATAACTTTTCAAAATTTTCCCAAATGACACTTTGCAGACTCATACGGCAGTGGGTATGCTATGAAATGATAGTTGAAAAGCTTGTACGATAGTTGCAAAACTCACATGACAATTGCTAATAGGATTTGACTTTTTGAATTTGACTGGCAGGAAGACTCATACGACACTGGGTTCCTTACCATATGATAGATGGGCAGTAATGAAATGACATTTGATAGAAACTCGTATGACTTTCTGACTGACTGAGATGACAGTGGACTCCAGAAAAGAATTTTACTTTAGATTTTGCAAATTTTGAGTTTTCAGATTTGGATTGTTTGCAAATTTTAATGTCCAGATTTGAGGATTGTAATAGATTTGTTCATTTTCAGTAACCAAATAGATAAGAAAGCACACAAAATAGAAAGCAAGTGATTTCAAGCATGTTTGAAAACAATGAACAAGGGCAAAAGAAACCTTGCACATGAACAATCAATTGACTTATTTGTGCTAATCCTTAAGAGTGCTAATTGTGTATGTTCCAAAAAGTTTTGCAATAATGCACATATTCCTGAAAATGAAAATTTGGCCTCGCTATGGTTTTTAGTAATGGTCTGACTCTACAACTTTTATGATCCAAAGGGGTGAACTCCAATCCTGGCACACTAGGGTTTTGACATAGTCCAAGAATTTAATCAATCAGGAGCTGCTAGGGAGATCTGACAACCCAACAATGAACCACACCTGTGAAGATTTCTTCCACAAGGACATTTATATAGCGGCTGTCACTACCATGGCAAAAATGGCTATTATCGCTTGAGGTTCCGTCAACATGGTTGACCCAATTAAGGGAATGTCCACTATGGTTAACCCTCTCTAAAGGTGACTCACAAAATATACCACATGGAGACTGGTTCCAGATTCAAGGATTTGGGTTTCTGCTACTATCCAAAAAGGAAGTAGAGCATAATCCCCTAGCCTTTTCACTTTTAACCCAAACAAAGTAGACAGATAAATCTGACATGCTAAGACTAAGATTATCTCACAAAGATCTATGACGTCAACCCCTTATGATCTATCAACCTCTCCAGAGAGAGAATGCCTCGATCAAAAGTTGAAAACACACAGATCTAGTGGAATGTGAGACTCCCTTAGTATCCTCCCCACCTACAAGGGATCCTTCATTGAGAAGAGTTTCGCTGGAAACCCACTCTCTCAAGATCCACAAATAGTGTTCATGGGGCCTAATTACTATGTGTAACAAAGATGCTAAAAGCAAACTATGTTCATTTTTATAGCCCAAATGAAGTCTGTGATAGGAAAGCAATAAAAGTCACTCAAGCTAGACACATGAGATGTTCATTTTAGATCCAAAATCAAAGTCTTATCAGCTAAGAAGATTACCTGAATTCCTTGCAACACGCTTAGTAGATTTTTACCTATTTTTAGCAATTTTTGTGCTTTTTTTCCAATCAAAACTAGCAGGAGTCAATAAAAAATAGAGAATTTCAATTGTTAAGATTAGGCGTTAGTCAAAATCTAAAAACCAAATATGACAAACTACCCTAAAAAATGAAATGATAGTTGAAACCTAATGCCGAAACTCATATGACAGTGGGTCTGTTACCAGACGACATTCTGAAACTCGTACAACAATGGGTATGCTCCCAGACGACAGTCCAGAAACTCGTACGACACTAGGTGTTTTGTGAAACAATAGTTGAACTTTCAAATGATAGTGTGTACAGTACGACATGATCCTCAATCTGATAGACTATTGTATGATAGTGGGTACAGTGCGAAATGACTTTTGTCAGAAACTCGTATGAAGATTGTACGGACATAAATTAAAAATCATAGTTTTGCAGAGAAACCGAGAAGAAAAGACAGAAATTGATAGAATTGAATTGGAAACCCATTTCAGGGCCCCACGGTGGGCACCAAAAAAGTGTGTGTGAATTTTGTACTTGATCTATAGACACAACACTTCAGTAAAACATTAGAGGTTAGTTGAAATCAAAATCATGCAATAAATGAAAGCTAAACTAACCAGGTGATTTACTGCCTTCTAATAGATGCGAGTATGATGTTCTCAGATTGTTATCGAGATCAGTGACCTTGACGACACCTAAATGAAGGATTTGAATGCAAAAATGATATGAAATATGAATGCAATTAATCTTATTTTTTTTAATATTTTCTATGCAATGATATGATGAAAACTGATATGAATCTAGAATCTAAGATGAAATTGATATGCAATGAATTGATCTAAGATGAATTCTAAATGATATGCAATACTCAAAAACAAGAATGATCTCACAATAGCTTGGATTTGCAAAGATGATTCTTCAGTCTCCAATTCGACAGCGCGAGGATGCAAAAATATGAGATGATTTGTGAAGAGTTGAGCCTTGATTTATAGAAATCCAGGGCTTTGAGGATGCATGGAAGAAAGCCATAAATCACTCAAATAACTCAGGTTGATTTTTGAGTTATTTTTAAATAAAGGATAATTAACTCACAAAAACATGCAAAAGCAGAGTTTAACTCAAAATAGAGTTTAGATTTAATTGATAATTGATAGTTGTCTGCTTTTCTGATTGTGCATATTTTAATATGAATTAATTTAATAATAAAGTGATTTATTTCTAACTTAACTGATTTTGAAAAATAAAACAATTGATTTATGGGTTAATCAATTATTTAATCAAACTTTTATTCCAAATTACAATATTAAAAATTGACAAAATGATTTAATTAATTAAATAAGAATTTAATCAATTATTTGTAAGATTTTGGATTTATTGTTAAAATTAAATATCATAATTAGGAATAATGGAATTAAATTCAATTAAATAATTAAGTGGTCAAATTAAATCTAATTAATTAAATATTTAGAATATTCAATTAATCAAACTTTAGGATAAATATGATTTATCGCCAAATAATTATAAAATTAAAGATAATCAAGATAAATTAGGAATATTATTAGGAATATTCCTCGATGCAAAATTTAGGATAATCAATTAAATTTGATAATGTTCAGATGTGCCTTAGGTTAGGACTTCGATGTCGATTTCATTCGATGTGTTGATATAAAAGATTATTGAACCTATAGCCCATTTTTGGGGTATTACAGTTATATGTTTATATCAATGGTGGATCTATTCTCTTTTATCCTTCTTCATCAAGGTAGTGAGCCTTCTTTCTTTAAGCAGTGAGATTTTCTTTGTAAACCACCCTTGATATATTTTAGAATCAATATTATATGTTGATTTTGCCTACCCACTAGTTTTCTTGCACATTCAAAACCAAAAACCATGAGTGGAGGCCCACTACCAAGAAAAGAGAAAATAAATCTTAACATTAGCAAAGGTAAGCATGACCTCAAAATTTTCAATACATCTTAACCAAAAATAAGCAAAGGTCAGAGAAAAACCTTGAAAACTAATAGCAAATGAATGTCCATCACACAAAATAAGACTACTATCCTTACTAACTAAAATGGATAGTCTAACTAAAAAGAAAAAAATTATCTTGACATTGTTGGTAGCCTCCTTTATAATCGAATCCCAAAGGGTAATAATCCTATCACTAGCAATTGGTATAGGTATTGTCTTTTGACTCATAGAAAATGGAACATTACTAGAAAAAGGGGATACAAGACCCCATCCTTAGGATACATCAAGAGCCTTCAATAGGACCCAATAGATCCCATGTAGAATAGGCCACCACTGTAGCCCATCACACCTCAAATAAGCACTTATGGAGATGCCTCCAAGATTCTTAGCTTCTAAAACCAATGTTATAGGATCAAAAGAAATGTTGCTACTAACACTGAAAGTAGTGACCATGCAGAGCAATAGCGGGAATGATGTGAAAACTTAAGAGGGGGAAAAACCTCTCTCAACTATCCCAACAACCCTAAAACCAACATCAAAATCCATAATAGAAAAAGAAATAGAAATAAATCCAAAAAATGGAGCACCAATCTAAGTAACTTAAGAGAGAACCCAAATCCAAGCTATCCAGAACCAAAAATCTCAAGAGTGGCCTTCTAAGAGATAAATGTCAGTATGTTAAAACCACATCCACCAATTGTTACTTTGATAGATATGGCTTTATCTTGGAGAATCCAAATGAAATTTTGTTGTCAAATCTAGGAAAAAAGGCATAATCCCCATCCATAACACCCAAGTAGTAGAAAGAACTTAAAGGCAAAAACCAAACAAGGAATCACCTCAAGCTTGAGATCCATCACACTCATCCCTATTAGAAGTGACATAGAGTATCTCCATCCAAGAAGGCCACACAAATAGACCTCTAAAATAGGAAATGGGTTTCCCAACCAATATCCTAGAATAGGGAATATAAGTATTCCTCCAGACACAACTCCAAAACTATATAGAACACACTCTATCTCTACAAACCACCCATGTAAGGGAGCAGACCCATCAAACGGGATAAGGATATGATAACCCAACAAAAATGTAGCCCCAACTCTGTCAAAAAGAAACTATAAAATATTCAAACCAGGAAAGAGGCTTTAGTCAAATAGTAATCTCCAAAATGGCATTAGCCAACCCAAGAAGAATACAAAACAATCTAAGGACCAAACACAAGATAAGGTGTCCTTTTGTATTGGCATAAGAAACCTACCAAACAGAAAAAAATCATTCAATAAGGAGAATCTAGTACAAGGAGAACCATTGTAAAAAATTCCAAAGCAAGCCACAAATGTCATACAAAGAAGATAGCAATAACCAAAGAGTACATGGAACCACCAATAGGAATGAGAGGTAGCAAGCCTAGGAAATGACAAGGGAGGACCACATATAGGTACACACCAAGAACAACCCTTAGACTGTAAATATGGTACTAGTAAGAACCCTTCCAGAAAGAAAATAGAATAGAATAAAAAGGCCAGAGGCCAAAAGTCAGGGCAAAAAAAGGGCCAAACAAGAAGCCTCATACTTGAAAATCCAAATAAAAGCCTCAAAAAGTGGGATGCCAAAGATAAGAGGCACAACCAAAAAACTCCACACCCTCTTACGACTACCTAGATCATCACCTTCATCTTCATCTTCATCTTTATCTTCCTCTTCTACATCATCAAAATTTGAAAAATGAGGCCTGCTCCTATCCCTTCTCATCTTTTTTTCACTATGCTAAAAGTAGGGTTTCTAAGATCTAGTTTTCAAACATTACAAACTTTAAGCTTATTTTGTTAGGTTTACAATTGTAATGTGTAAATAATTTTAAAACTTAATGAAAATAATTAGTTGGCTAAAATCATTGCAATTTTCTTAATGTATAATTTAACTAAATAGTTAAAGAGGAAAACTAAGGAAAAAATTTAGAGAGATATTAAGCCCTAAAATTCCCATGAAACCAATGTTATTTTTTGCCTAGATAAAGAGTCGAGGCGGTATAGTATATTAAAATTTAGAAGATTTAAAATGAGATGTTTATGACATCCTATACTCATGTAGACAAGATATGAGCAACAGATCCAACCTCATTACTATTGGAAGCCATTTTTCATTAGCATTCAAATGCATACAAAAGATTCTCTCAACCATTACATATCCACTATCTATAGCTAATTACATCAGTTTGTTGTATGTGTAAGACAACTAAGAGGATGGTGAATCAATTGTTAAAAAAAATTATAAATTTAAAATCCTTTATTTATTTCCACCAAACTTACTTTGAGCTTTTAATTACTAAAATATATGAACATGAAAAGAACAACAACCATAAACACATGACACACCATATTTACATGGAAAACCTAGTTAAGGTAAAATACTCAAAGAATATTATTCTCAAATATATGAAAGTTGGTTAAGGTGGATTACAAGAAAGTCTCACTACCAAAGGCTCATTGTCAAACAAGGCTCACTATCAAAGGGCTCACTGCCTAGATGAAGAAGGATACGAGAGAATAGATCCACCACTGATATATAGCTACAAAAAAACTAAAATATTTATAGTCACCTTTGACTCACTATTTTTGGTAGGTAAAACATTAAAGTCCACACTACTCTACACCACACTTCACACTTAACTTATGTAATCAGGGATATATATCCTCTTTCATACATTCTTCATCATACATACACATACTTATAAAGATTTCACACAAACACACACATATTCCCACACCGTGACATGAATAATTTATCATGTATTTATACCAAATTTGTATTTGTGAAATCTCCCACTATCAGCTAAGAAAGGATAAAAAAACATTTGAATTGGGTTAGCACTAAAAATTCATGCGGTGAGGATGAGTGAGAAGTGGACCACAACAAGCCTTAATTGAGACAAAAAATAGCATCATATACATTACATATCTTATTGTATACACTAAGATAAGTAATTGAAGTGTAAATGCCCAAGGTCGACCAAACCTAGAGTAGAAACACCATTGACATTTGAAACCACATCTTCAAAGCCCAAAAACTCATGTCAACTAAAATGAATGAAGCTAAGGAAATATTAACTCATTTACAAAATAAAACCATAAAAAACCATTATGCAGAGAAATGTGAAGAACATATTTCATAGATAGAATACCATCAATCATAGTCATACTTAGACAAATATCAAATTTAGTGCACTACTCTCTGAACCACAAAAACTTGAATTCAACAAATGTAACTTGTACTTAATAACATATCAAAATCTCACCACTAGATTTGCAACTTAAAGAATATGTGGAGAAAAATCCTTATCACCACTGCACAAAAAATATGTTAACATAAATGCAATAATGTGTTAACATCAATAACAATCATATTGAATAACTACTTATCCAACTCACTCATTCTACTCAATACTACAACAATCTCCCCCTTTTTCATTGATGGAAACGCATCAATGATAGAAGCATACTTTCCCCTTTAGAATACCTTTCACATGCAAGTTCACTCTTCCCATTTTACATCAATGGTAGAGGCTGAATATGAAATCCAAATACTCAGTCTTCTCATCTCTCTTGAGATACACAGTTTAGCTCACCATGGTGCTCAACTCCCCCTAAGAGGCAACTGCAATCACCAATACAAATCAAGGATATTCTTGAATTTCACTAGACTAATATATAACCATATGAATTTAGTTCTAATAAGAAGAGGCAATCAAAATTAGCTTCTCCCAGAAATATTCAAAAGTATCCATAGAGAGTGCCTTCGTGAAAATATGAGTAATTTGTTCTTTTGTAGCTATATACTCAATTTTTACCTCGTTCTCCAAAAAAAATTCCCTCAAAAAATGGTAACAAATAGAAATGTGTTTTGTTCCTAAATGTAGTATCAAATTCTTTGAAATCTTTATTGCTTTAGAATTGTCACATAAGATAGAAATGAGATCATCAAACATTATTCTAATATCTTTTAAAGTTTGTTTCATCTAAAGTATTTGTTTACAATATGAAACTATAATGCCATAAATTTTATACCCCTGAGTAAAATATCATTTATGCATTTTTCCACTTTAGCATAAGATACAAAATCTCATCACCCTCATTATCCTTTTCATCAACCAACTCATTTTCCAACTCAAGATACCCACAAGGGAGTGTAGGAAATATGCAACAAGCAACCGAGGAGGGGGGGGGGAGGGTGAATCAGTTACTCCCAAAACACTTAAACATTCAAACCCTTAAACCCTTATAAATTGAAACCCTTAATCACTTAAACCCTTATTAATGATTTAAAAAATATAAAGCATGTAAACACAAATAAAAAAGAATCAACACCACATACCACAAATATTTTTATCTTGGAAACCCAAATTAGGGTGAAAACCATGGTGGGGTTGAAACTAACAATAAGAATAATACCTTGTTAGAAGTACAATCTTATTACAAATATGGAATGCACATGCATTCAGGCACACTTCCTAGAGTTCACTACTCAACAAGCCTTGGCCTACAACCCTAAGGAATAATTTCACCTTACAAACACAAATCAGACTATAATCTGATAATTCATAAACTATATGATAACATCTACCTATGCCTTGGCCAGTTCCATTTTAGTATAATTATATCTCTATTTTAATTCTCTCTAACTCCTTATAATGAAAAATTCAACCTTCAGGGTAAAAGTACAAAGCTGTGTCACACTTTTATAAAGGAAAAGGTCAACAACACACAAAATTTTTAACTTTAATGACATAAAAATGGCATTTATGTTTAAAATTTGGAGATGATGTAAACTAATGAAATGTGTAAAAGTGGATGAAGTTTATGGCTATAATTTTTTTAATTTTTTTTGAACAAGAATTCACATGGTTTTTAAATTTCTTAAGTCCATTTTTTACTTGCTGAAAAATGTTGAAAAACGAGGGTCTTGTCCGCACCAAAAAAGTATATGCAAATAATCTCTTTTTTCTTTGATTTCAAAATATGTCATAGATAAAATGTATAGCTAGTGTAGAAAAGAAGAAAAATTAGTTTTCAATATATATTTTTTCTGTTATAACTACTCAAAGTCGAACATACCTGAAATCGATAGTTTTCATCTCACGTCAAATTTCCCCTATCAAATCTACACCATTCAAAAAATAAATTACACACTCTTGAAGATAACTCTCTCCGCTAGTGTTAAATGTAAATTTTCAATTTTTTTGATAAGCTTTACTATTTTTTTCTATTTTTGAAGCATCTTGTTCTCGAATGTTAAAATACCTACTTGTAGTATTTTAAAATTATAATATATTAGATCTAATTAAAATACTATAAAAATTATATGATGATAATCTTGACTCTGTGCTCTAAAAAAGGGTATTTTTATATTTGTAAAAAAATATCATTAAAAAGAGTAAGAGTTATTGAAACGTCGCTTTTCTGAAATAATTTTATTTCTTTAGTAATTGTTATAAAACATGCATTTAATAGATATTTCCAATTGGAAAAGATGAAGAACTTATCTAACTTAGCTAGAATGAATCTAGCTAGACCATATGTTTGACAAAAAATAATTTTAGTTAGAAATACTCAAATTCAGCTGTGCTGATACGTTGTCCTGAAACGTGACACAGCTTTGTGCTTTTACCCTTCAATAGATCTATAAAAATACTTCACTAGAAATCCTTGGCATCTATGATCAAACCTTCACATTTGAAACCACATCCGCACTTAGAATTTTGCCCTAAAACCTTAAATAGTTCATCAATTAACGTCAGAAAATTCTAACTTTTCAATTTCATCTCATAGCACCAAAAGCAATGATCCTAATCCAAGTATGTCCCCCAAACATAACTTAAATCCTTGATAATCACCTTGAAATCATAAACACCACCACAAAATGGTTTAGTGATCGCCCATAAAACATTTTACCATTTTTCTTGCCTAGTCAGCCACGAACACAATAACACCTCCTATAATTAAGAAAAGCCTTCCAATCCCATCACCTTAATCAATTCAAAATACCAACTTAGAAGATATATTTTTAATCCCAACCAGTGACTGAGGGGGGGGTGAATCAGTCAATTCAACTTATTTAACTTTTTATCTTTTTAAATTGAATACAACTACTGTATAATACTGAAAATGTAATATATGCTTAAGTAACTTGAATGTAAATCACATACACAAGCTAACACATGATTTATACATGGAAACCCTTGGTTAGAGGGATAAAACCATGGTGGGATAGAACCCATGAACTTCACTACTGCAGTAATAAAGCTACCTTTTTAAAGGATTATAAAAGCACTTGTTAGAATGCTACCATGTCGAGGGATTTGATATAGATCAATCAAGATCTTGACCCTATAAGGAGTCACCTCACCAGAGGACTTAAGAACATCAATTAAGATTTCACCTGGTGAATGGATTTATACAATGGAACCTGTTAGGGTTTACCCTGATAAAGGGATTTTTATGAGCTTTACACAATAAAAGAAATGATCTTCTTTAGACACTCAATCTATCAATCAGATCATACCTATTCTTTTCTCACTGTACTTGGTTGTTTAATCTCTTTCTTTCACTTGTGGTGACTGTAACCCTTCTCAGAAGACTTGGATCTTCTGCTCTGCTATCTTTTTGTGTACTTGATTTTCAACAACTATTCTAATGCATGATGACCCACATATATAATGATCTTCACATAAATGTACTAAATTGTGGCACCAAGTTGTAACTCTTCCAAAATGCTATTGTTCTGGAAAGCGATCCAAAATTCTTTCATGCAGAACTCTTGATCAAGCCAAAACACTCGCATACATAACTTCATTTCATTCAAAATGCTCACTGAAAAACTTTAGTTCATCCCTGAAATGCTCAACAAAAATTGGATCAGATTATAAAATTATGGATCGATAGATCTTATACTTTGAGCGGGAACCGGTACGCTACCCGTTGATTCATCTATCTCATGTGGTTTCCTACTAGACCGGTTGGATAATATTGGTATTATTGTGACCGGTGTAGGTACTTTGGTTACTTAGCAAGTATGATGGTTGTCAATTGGGACAACTATCGGTTCACCATTGTTGCTCTAACTTAAAGACCAGTGTGTTTGATGTTTTCCAATGATGACAACTAAGCATAATGCCAACAATCTTTCCCTTTGGCATTGGTGGCAAAACATATCTTAACACATATCATAACTTGCAAAGGAGTATATACAATTGAAGCTCTCATCATAATACTTCCCCTGTTAGGTATCATCATGTCAACTAATACTTCCCATGTCAACTGGTACACTCTACCATTACTTCCCCTATACACTGGTAACCCCTATGTCTAACTCTACTGAGAAGTCTTATACCTAATACTTCCCTTTTTTGCCTCCAAACTACAAAGGGTGTGAAAAAATCATAACTAAAGTTGGTTGAAGATGTGCTTGTAGATTTTCTTGGTGGAAACAAGGAATGGTTTCCTTGAAGCTATGACTTGGTCAAGGTTATACTTCATTGCTTGTAGAGAGATAATGATGTTCTCCATGTCCTCAATTTTTTTGAAATCTGGCTCACTCAGAAGTGTTTTAGCATCTTTTGTCTCTTTTTGCATCATTTCAAAAGTGGGAGCTATGTATAGCTGAAATCCAATGAGATCTTGGATTCTCTTGGTATGCTCCTCAGATGTTTTTCTTAGTTTGAGTGCTAAACTAGTTATCTCACAACTGTGCTTTGTTGCTAAAGAGGTCAGAGGATTGAAACATGATGTAGTCTCTTTCAGGACTCGTGTTGTCAGACTGGTTCTCTCTATGATATCCTTGACAAAATCTTCAAAATTTAAAGTTTTTGTTATTAATTTACCTAGATCTTGAACATGTTTCTTTAGTTCCCCAGTGCTGGTAGCCACAATTTCTTTGATTGCAAAAATTTGATCATGTAGGATATTGATTCTCTTTGTTTCACAATGATCTATAGCTACAATTTCTCGATCAGTTATGTCTTCTCAGATTGTTTTTGGGCCAAAATTTCTAGCTGATCTATGATGGGTTCTTCTTCATCAATATATGTATTTGGAGAAAAATTGTACATAATATTCTTCATATTATTTAAAACCATTTCTTGTTTCCTCTTTGTCAGCAACTTTAGTTGCCTTATTGACATTTTGCTGATGTCAATCAAGGATTCCCCTATTTTTGGAGTTTCCACTTTCCCTTTCTTTCACTTAGGTTCTCCTGTAAAGGATAACTTCCTTTTCAATGAAGAGGATCTTGGTATATCTACTGATTGTTTCTGTTGAGCACACTTTTCTCTTGATTTGTCTTCTTCTTCTAGTTTCTTCTCTTCTTCCATATTTTCTTCTTGTTGATGCATTTCCTCTTCATCTACTTTTTCTTCTTGTTATTTATCTTCTTCTTCCTCTTCTTTTTCTTCTTGTTCTTATTCTTCTTCTTCCTCTTTGGCAACCTATTGGGTAACCTTGGTCATCTCTATGTTATCAATTTATTTTCCTTCAACCATGTTTGTTGATGATTTCCCCATTTCTTGTCCCTCTAGTCTGATTTGTGTAGCCTATACACCCATTGGGGTGTGCTTACCAGTTGTGTCTTGATCATTAGTTTTGTTCTACTCACCAGTTGTGACCTGCTCATCGGTTGTGTTTTGATCACCAATTATGACTTTTGTCTCATCACCTTTATCCCTAGATACCTCAGTGTGTATTGATTATTCTTGTAGGACCCTATCGTCTACCTATTGAACTTGAGATGTATCCTAAGGACCTGTTGAATGAGGTGTCTCTATAGATACCTACTTCAATGCCATATTCTATTGCCTCTTTCCTAGAGTGGTGAAATCATGAATTTTCCATCATTCAACTATTTCTTCATACACTTCTTATTCTTGGCCATTCTATCCAGAGAGTCCATGCTCAACACTTCTACTTCAATAAGAATTTTGATCTCTTCTTCATCTAGACCTAGTTCTACTTGTTCAAGAACTTCCCTTATAATTTTTACATCCTTTTATACTCCTCTCCATTTTGTTAGTAGCCTTTTATTAAGTTTAGATGGGAAGATGGACCTGTAATCCTTGGGTCCCTTGTTGAACTCAAGAAAACTCTCTAACATGGCTAGTTCTATTTTAGCCTTACCATCAGTGCCTAAGGCACTGTACCATTTAGCAACATTTCCTACTTTACCAAAATCTATTATTTCATCAACTATATCATCAAAAATAAGCGTTTTAGCCTTACCTTTTTTTGGAGATGCTAGAATAGTTAGTGGAGTTAGATCACCACCGGTGTCTTCAGTGATGTCTACAATAACCATTTTTGTTGCTGGATTTTGGTGGACCATTATGTCAATGCCTAGAATTCATTTCCCTCTCTTGGTGTCCTTTTTTGGTTTTAGTGAGGGCTTCTAACATTCAGCTTCAACCTTGTTTTGTTCTTCTAGAATGGTTATCCAGATTGAAACTCCTTCATCATGAACCACTTCAACTTCTCTAATTAACACTTGACTAATCCTTTTTCTGATCTAAAAACTTTGTTTATATGCCTCTCCTTGATTGGTTTCCTCTTGTAGGCTCAAGTGGCTTTGCACTTATAGTAGTGCCTATATTCTGAGCTCTTTCTCTTTTTCTATTGAGTATTTCCACCTTCCTTCAATAAGCTCTTGTAATTCTTAAGGAATAGAGCCATGAATCTTTATAGGCATTCTCTTGAATTTTTATAGGCTTTACACTACAACATCTTTGATTTTCCTTCTATCTTTATCATTAGAAAAGTTATATCTTCTCTCGACCGATGTCATCCCACCTTTAGTCTTTATGCCTTCAATAATTTCATCAATGGTTGGTTTTCTTGCTTTTGGTTCTTCCTTCTTTACCAGTTTCTCAATCTTCTTTCTTCTTATATAAGTGGTGGTTTCCTCTATCTTAGTTTCTTTGGAGTCTAATTCTTGTGATTGCTCAGTTGTGACCGATTGCACCTTCTTCTTTAGAACTTTGGGTTTTGGCACAACTACCTTTCTTTTCTTCAGTTTAGGAGACCATTTAGCAGTTGCCTTCTTTGATGTCTTTGAAGGTTCACTCTTCTTCAAATTTGCACTTATTTCTTCATAAGTGCCAAACTAGTTGGTTGAAAGATCTAGGTTGCTTTCCTGAAGTACCTTATCATATGCTTTGGTAGTCTTTGATAAAATTCTATAACCGAGTTATGGTGCAAATTTAGTTCTTGGCTCAACAATCTGAATAATAAAGTGATCAGTGCTTACAAGAAAGCAAACTTAATCCTTGTATTTGTTTACAATAGAAGATGGGATCCTTTCCCTTTAATGCATTCTAGTTTGAAAATCTTGGAAATAATTAGACATAACCTTATTAAGGTGATTTCCCAGAGTATTAATCATTTCTCATATTTGGACCATAACTGGTCTATTTGTTACCCATGTAACATTTCCCACCCCTGGAAAGGATTTTTGATAATAGAAGAAAAGACATACCATCAACATTCCATACTTCAAGAATTTCTTCTTTAGCATTCTAAGATTCATCAAGTTTTCAAAGATTTGAATTCTCAACATAGTGCATATATCATATTTGGTGTTTTAATGCATGATTTTGTGAGCTACATGAACAACTCCACTAGGTATGTTGTTGAGACAACTTGATTGATAAAATTTGTAATTGATCATCGTAATGGCAAACCTGGCATCTTCATCTTCAATGTATGTAATAGTCATCATGCGACTGTCACACCTTGACTTAGTGATTTGGGTGACTTCACTATTGGCAATCATTCTTAGGGTAAGGGCATCCCCTTTGGCCCTGAACCATGCCACTCTCCTCAGGTCTTCTTTTGTAATAGGAGTAACAACACCTTTTACCAACCAAATTCCTAGATCGTGTACTCGATTAAGTACCAATCAAATCTAGTTAGGATGAAACACGGTAGGGTACTTGACCCCATTAGTCAATCCAACTACTTCTAGTTGAGCATAATTCACCTTAAGCTTTCCATCCTTGTAGAGCCCTAGAAAATTTCTTTGAATGAGAGTTTCTCCCAACTCCTCTTGTTTGCAGTGAATGAAGGAAGTGACATCTTTAGTCAACAACACATCATTTGGAATTGATGATAGGGCTCCAACTGCATCATTAGACCCATTTTGAACTAGATTACATCACATTTAAGTCACTCTTCTTGATTGATGTTTAAAAGGGTTGCAATAGATGATGATGATGCCATTTATTTGGTTTGAGAATACACACAAAGTTCTCTTATATTTACAGAATTGGAAAAGAAAAGATCGTGAACATAGATAGAAAGATTACTCAAGCTTAAAGAAAATTAGCACAAAAAAGTAAAGTAAAGTGAAATGAGTAATACACTTTCCCTTTAATGTCCTCGGGCCCCAATGGTAAATAGAAAATGGTAACATTTGTTAATGATTACTGTATTTATGAGCCTTATTGGTTTTTACCTAACTTCACCTTTATTGACTGGTTCGTCAATGCTTTACCTATTTTACCGCAACATCCTTGGGTAAAACATCAACCGTGTAACATCAGCCCATCACTAAAAAGTTAATTAACCAGACCACACAACTTACTCTTTTGATTGATTCTTTGGTCTTAGACCTATGAGTGCTTCTCAGTATCAACTTCCACTTAGTGAGAGAAAATCTCACTAGTTACTCCCAGGACAGTAGCATTTCTACATGTTCCCCCTTAAGCCTTGTTGGCTTTACTTGATGAAGATATGTCATCATCGGTAGATGATGACTTTGTCTCTAATTTCTCTCCTTTAGAGCTCTTTATCCCCTTTTTGGACCATATCTTCTTCACTTCTTTTTGGTCTCTTCAGTTATGTTTCCTTTATGATTGGGAGTCACATTCCTCTTGACAATTTTAACTTGGCCTTTTCCTTTTTTCATTGACCAATTCCTATAGTCTCTAGCCAAATGCCCAATCTTGTTACAATTGTAACATATCATCTTGATTCCTCTCAATGGATTAAATCTCTTTCCTTTGTCCATCGGTGAATGGAATTTAGTAGCTCTGTTCCCTGATGGTCCACACATAGCACACATAGTTGTGCCCCTGTTTGCATTCCTGTTATGGAATACTAGTCTCAGTGGAGATTTGAACTCTATGGTTGTAGACCTACACTCTTCAACCTTATGTCCAAATTTATTGTAGACATAGCAATAGCCTTTAAAGATTTCTCTACTTCTACTAGACATACTGTTTGATCATTACCTATATTCAAAGGTCTTGTGTAAATACTTGTAATAGTTATTGCAATAATTGTTAGCGGCGAAGGGTTTGACCAGTACATTCCTACAATCATTAAACTTATGACCCATTTTGCCACAATGTTTTCAAGAAGGTGTGGAGATTCTCTTACATTTTTCTCTGGTTGGTTTCTTCTTGTCCTCCTTGATTCCTTTGAGTTTTGTGGACTCACCGGTTTCCTTGGTGCCTTAGCCATTGTACCCAAGTCCTATGGGGTCCTTGTGCCTTCTCTAAGCTTTTAGTTGCTGATCCAGCTTCTCATAACTCTCATTGTATTTTATGAGCCTTTTATTTCTCTCCTCAAGAGTTTTCAGCTGTGTTTTAAGTTTTCAACTTCAACAACCATTTCTTTACTTGCTTTATTTTTATCATGAAAGTGTTCATGCATGATGGCATTTTCTTGAGTTATGCCCCGCATGTCTGCATGTAGTTGTAGTATGAGAGCATCTTCAGCTAGGTTCATTTCTCTCTCATAATTTTGTAGTTCTTCTTTAGCACTATTTTTCTCATCCTTAGCTTTTCTACTTGCTTCGATGAGTTCATTCATTCTCAGTGCATGACCTTCCCATTTACTTTTCAAATTTGAGATTTGATTGGTCAGGTTCATGTTTCCCTCCATGAGTCTAGAGATTTCTTCTTCTTCTTCATCCAAACTACTTTTTCCAGATAGTCCATCTATTATGTCCTGACTTTCACGTGTTGTAAAGCTCATTCTTTTCTCTTGGAAAGAGATCTTCTGAGTCTAGCTTCAAGAGAAGCAATCCTTTCATTTGCTTCCTCTAACTACTTCTGATATCGGTAACCCTCCATGATCTTTACTGAAGTAGTTAAGATTATTTACTTGATAACTAAGCTATGATACCAAATATTAATCCTAATCGGTGACTGAGAGGGGGGGTGAATCAGTCAATTCAACTTATTTAACTTTTTATCCTATTAAATTGAATACAACTACTATGTAATACTAAAAATGTAATGCATGCTTAAGTAACTTGAATAGAAATTGAATACACAAGCTAACACAAGATTTATACGTGGAAACCCTCGGTTAGAGGGAGAAAGCCATGGTGGGACACAAACCACAAACTTCACTACTACAGTAATAAAGCTACCATGTTAAAGGCTTACAAAAGCACTTGTTAGAATGTTACCCTGTAAAGGGATTTGATATAGATCGGTTAAGATATTGAACCTGTAAGTAGTTGCCTCACTAGAGGACTTAAGAATATTAATTAGGATGTCACCCGGTGAAGGGATTTATACAATGGAACTTGTTAGGGTCCACCCTAATAAAGGGATTTTTATGAGCTTCACACAATAAAATAAATGATCTTCTTTAGACACCCAATCTGTCACTCAGATCATACATGTTCTTTTCTCGCTCTTCTTGGTTGTTTAATATCTGTCTTTCAATCATGGTTACTGTAACCCTTCTCATAAGACTCATCTCTTCTTCTCTTCTCTCTTTCTCCACACTTGATTTTCAACAACAACTATTCTAATGCACGATGATTGGTATATATAATGATCTTCACATAACCACACTGAATTATGGCACCAAGCTATAACTCTTCTAAAATGTCATTATTCTAGAAAGAAATATTAAAGTCTCACATGCAGAACTCTTGATCAAGCCTAAACACTCGCATACAAAACTTTAATTTACTTGAAATGCTCACATAAAAACTTCAGTTCATCCCCAAAACGCTCCACAAAAACTAGATTGAATTATAAAAATACAGACCAGTATATCTTATACTTTGAGAGGGAATCAGTGCGCTGCTAGTTGAATCATCTACCCTATGGTTTCCTACTAGACTGGTTGGACAAGACTAGTATTATTGTGACCGGTGTAGGTACTCTGGTTACCTAGCAAGTATGATGGTTGTCAACTAGGAAAACTACCGATTCACCATTATCTCTCTAACTTAAAGACTAGTGTGTTTGATGTTTTCCAATGATGAAAAATAAGCATAATGCCAAGATACATAATTCAAGAGCATCCTTAGGCATCATCATGAACAAAATAAACATTTGACCCTCTAGACACTCAAAAATGGTTTACACCTATGTGATCCCTTTTTAACATGTCTTATATCTTGTGTCATTCCTCATTTGATTAATTAATAACATTTCTCCCTAATTTGCATCATTTTCTATTTATTTTGACCTAATCAATTGCTTTCAATATCATCAAAAGCATTTAAAATCTTTATCAAAACCATCAAAATTAGTTCAATCTTGTATCAATATCATCAATTCAATCAAAAATACTAATTTTTCCTCTTTAAGGGTAAACAACCTGTTGGAGATCAAAATTCCATAATATATTTTGAGTCCATATTTTTAAAATTTCTCTAAGTGTAAGATCAGTGCCCTGAAAATCTTTGAAAGAGGATGAGTTTGAGTGCATGGATAAAAGGGCATGTTGATTTTTGTGAAGAATCACTTGGTTAAGGTGTTCATCACCTATCATTTGGCATGTATAATGAGTTTTGGATCTTAAGTTTCAGTTCTAGGATGTTTTTAAGGTATCCTTGTGGAGGTGTTTCCCAAAATCTGCATTTTGTGTCTTCCCAAAATTTTATAAAGTATCCTACTTGTGAGGCTTTCCTTTTGTGTCTAGTTGATATCCATAGAATGGGGGTTGTTGCATTGTATTTTAGGCATGTGATTAAGTATCCATGTCCATTTATAGCCCCCCATAAGCCTATTTGATCACTTTGTTAGTGCCATTCCATTTGCAATTTGTAAAGTTTCACCAAGTGTGCATAGTCCAGATTTCTAAATGACCTAGTTTGAGGTTTTGTATTTAGCATCCAGTTTAAGGTTAGGTAAAATTGAGAGTTTTCTTGCATTGTAGACCTAGGAGTGACCCTCCCTTAATATTTTTGGATCTCTACCAAACCATTTAGTCACTTTCCTAAGTCAATTCCAAATCAGACTTTTGCATATTTCACTGTTTTAATCCAGAATGTTTCTAACAACCTGACATGGGTGTTTAATTGCTTTTCACCTTATGATCTTCTGGGCATACTAGTTGTGGATTCATTTACCTTATATGGGAGTGAATCAGTATCCAAGATTCCAGATCATGAGGTTTTTATATGACAAGTTTTTAGAGCTAATTTTGAAGGTATTTTAATGCAGTCTGACAGTGCGAATAGAATCAATATTTCAGAGTGCTATGTTTGGTCGTTAATATATTTTGGATCGAATCATTCTATGCAATTTACTCTGGTATGCATTCTCACATGTTGGGGTTGAATGTTTGTTTCTGATGACAGTGTCTTGTGAGGTTCTTTGTTTAGTTTTTGAAGCCAATTTTGGAGGCCAGTTGTGTTAGTTGACAATCTTGTAGAAATGGACAAAAGTGAACAATGTGATTAAAATTTCGATGCACTATGATCTGGATTAATCAGAGTTTGGCATTTTGGGTAAATAGAAGGTAAATGATGAAGTGTAGGATGTTGATCCACAAATGGTTGATGCTCTTTTATGCATGAAAGTGAGCTGGTACTTGTGTTTTTTAGCCTCTTGTGCTCTACCTTTCTATTGATTTTGGTGCAATTGTGTGTTTACAAGGAGTTGAATGTGTTATTTTCTTCAAAGTATTAAACACACCATGCTCTCTATGCACTAACCATGCTATGGCTCCAAAGCTTTGAACCTACCATTAAAGTAGTGTGCTGGTGTGTCTCTTATTTGCTAAGTGTATGTACCTTTTAATGGGTTGTGTGCAAGATACAAACATGAGTATGCTTTGCACTTGACAAAAAGATAGGTGCTAAACTGAAGGATCTAGTTCCATGTGTTTTAATTTCCTTTGAATATGAGCACATATTAATGTGGAGAGTAAAATACTGGAATGTCAGCGAGCCAGGTTGTGGAGCTCCTAAATCACATTCAGACAAGGAATGCTCAGTTCTTGATTCAGTTAAAGACACAATGGGATACACTGTTATGACTACTTTTTCATTAGATAAGAATTCTGGTTATGAAAATTTGATATCTAACTATACTGATGCATTAACCAAGGAAAATGTGCTTGACATCAATTCTCCACCATGAGAAAATGTTACAGATGAGCTTTTAGGGGATAAAGATGAAATAACAACAGATCTTGAAAAGTCAACTACTCTGTAACTTTTGGTAAAAGGTGTTGATGACAGTAAAGGTGAAGAAAATACAATGAAAGCTTTGGCATTTCAAAATGGTGTTGAATTTGATTCTTTTGAGGAAAAGTTGGATACTTCATCATCTTCAAAGGAGGAACTTTTAGATCTAATCAAATAAAATGGAATTTTTGACAAAGTAATTTTTGTGGATGTTTCTGGGTCAATCACAAATAGAGATACACAGTGATAATTGGAGGTGTGTTAGGATGGAGTGTGCACAGAGAAGGTGGTGCATCAAGAGTGGAGTGAAGTGCATATGCTGTATGCTGAAGAGGGATATGCACTTGGCAAAGGAGTAGTGTGCGCAAGGTTTGAAGGAAGGCAACACATTATTTTGGAAGGAGGCAGTGCACAAAATAAAGGGATCTGTACTAATTTTGGGGGGTGATGCGTGCCAATATGCTAGTGCGTAAAGTTTGGTATGGGTTGAGACTTGATAAAATGGTGTGTACCAGTTTGTAGAAGATGCAAAGTAAGAACAAAAACAAAGTCTGTAGGGGGCACGTGCTAACAAGGAGGTGAATGCCAAGGAGAGGAGTGTGCAAGCACTAAAATGCTGGTGCATACCCAACTAGCATGTGAGGGGTGCGTGGCAAGTAACCAGGAAGTTTGTGCGTATTAGTCAGGAGAATGCATTGAATGTGGAGTTTTAAAATGCTTGTGTGTGCCAAATAACCAAGGAGCGCATCAAACAAGGAAATGATAAAATAGGAACACTTACAAGAAATATGATGGTGTTTGGAAAATGGTTGTACGCACATGTCAAGAGGAGTGCATTGTATTTGCAAAGAGGAGTAGGGCATAAGCCAAGGAAAGAAATGAAGGAGAACTACGTGCATGCATGGTTGGAGTGAGGAAAATGTAGAGGGTGTGCATGTGGGTTTATCCCACAAGCACTCCGATTTGTGTTTTAGAGCATTTAAATCCAATGGTGCTCAAATATATTGTAAGTTGAAGGTAAAGAGGAAGTTGTGGGCCTGGACTGAATGATGGCCAGCTGGGTGCAATAACACAAATTTTAATGAAGTATTTAAAAATACTTAGGGAATTAGTCACACATTAGCTGAAACATGAGCATTTCAGTGATATATATGGAAAAATGCTCACATGTAGCTTGAAGAAAGAGCAGGAGGCTCTGGATGTGCACGTGCTCTGGAGGTGCATTGGGAAGCATGTTGATGATCGAAAACTTCAAAATTTTGTAGACAACTGGCAGATGACAGGATAGTGAAATGACATGTGGTGGCTAGTCACCAATTCTCCAGATGAGCTCATGATTAAGGTAAGCATTCAGAGAATAGGAGATTGGTCAGTCACCAGATCACTGGATCCTGGAGGTCAAGAGGCAAACATCCAAATATTAGGAGATAAGGTGGCTGTGTGTTCTCGTGATGCTGGCAGTCAACAATATAACATTCAGAGAACTGGAGAATTGCTCAGTCGCCAGATCTCTAGATTCCTGGCGGTTAGTGGGTGACATTCAGAGAACTAAAGAATGAGTGTATTCACCCAATCTCCAAGTGTAACTGTGGTTAAAGAATGTATCTAGAGATCAGGAGAGTAGTGCATTCACCTATTCTCTAGATGTGACCAGGGTTAAGGAATGCATTCAGAGACTTGGAGAATAGAGCATTCAACCAATCTCCAGATAGGTGGTCAACCTAGGGTTAAAGTTAGACCATGCAATCAACTCATGACACTTGTCCAAATCTGGTGCATTCTAGGTATAAAGTACAAAAATATGAGGAAAAGTGCAGATTTAAAAGTGAAAAGCAAATTTAAATGAATTCAATAGTCTTCTCTATAGTTTATGAAATATTTTTATAAAATTTCTGAGAAGCATTCATAGAGCTTTTTCACAAAAAAAATCAAATCATTGCTTGAAAATGAAAGAATAAAATCAGTTGAGGAAATGATTGCAGACATGGAAGATCAATTTTGGAGGAGAAGTTGGAGATATTTTGGCTGGAAATTGACAGCTACCAGTGGTGTTGAATTGGCTTTCTTGTTTCCTATATCTCTCATTTTTTCTCCATTGTTCAGGATGATGAAAAAATCATAGTAAGGAGAGGCTTTGGCTTCATTGGTGAGTTCTAGGAATTTTTTCAATCTGGAATGTACTGATATAGAGAAATCCTACTTGAATATATTGGAATTCCCTTGCATATTTTTGTTGTCTTCTTGTCTGAAATTCTGAACATTTTATGTGTTAAATTTGTAAGGAAATTTTAGTGCATCATTTACAAGGTATTTGTGGAATTAGTCTCTAGTTCCTTTCAAGGAAAAGGGAAAATTTTAAGGGTAATTTCTGAGAGCTTGGGGTTTCTGCAAGAATTTGATGATTGGGTGTGTTTAAGAGAGGGTGAATTGTAAGGCACTTCATCTAGGTTCTGGATGTATTTTATTTAGAAGTTTTTTGTAGATGTATGCTTTCTTTTTGAATCTTTTCCCTAGGATAAGGCACTGGTCTATTCTCAATTTGCAGGCATTTCATCATCACCAAAAACTTGAATGACTATTTACTTTTATGTATGTTTGAAGAGCTGAGAAGACTAAGTTTGTATCAAGGGTACAAGAAATTGTTGTAATTCTTTGAATAAGTAAATCTGATAGGTACACCCACTTGTAGCTAAGAGCTCAAAGTGAAGAAGGATTTGATCCTTGTTAATTAGCCTTTTCTTTCTAGAATCAGGAGTTTAGGAATCATAGAGTTCCAATTAAGCACTCAGGCTTGTGTTAGGATCCTGCAAGAAAATGAGCTAACACAACCCATGGTTTATCCCTTAGTCCTAGGTCTTGGTAAATGTATAGACTTTATTTATCTCTTTTTCCCATGTCTTCACAATTAATTAATTTCTATTAATTAATTGGCTAATTCATGATTTGGGAATTTTATAATTCCTAATTTGCTAATTTGAGGGTTAAATAAATTTTTAAAATTTAAAATTCCCTCTCCTATCCACATGAGATTCCATCCCTACTAATTAGCTTTCATATCCTATTAATTTACCATCATCTTCCCTATCTCTTTTCCCACTAATTTACCCTATCCCATTCCCCCTAATTTCTCTCCTTGATTTGTGCATGCCAAATTGCGCAACCAATTTGTCAATATTATGACATTCTTTCTTTTGTGTATCAAATTGCCAATTTTGTAATTTGGCCTTCTATCCCTATAAATTTAGATAAACTCTCATTGATTTACTAACCACATTCTAAGTATTCTCATTTTCATTATATCCATTTTCCCTTCAATTTTGAGTGCATTTTGTTAATTCAAGAGCAATAATTTCAATGGAGAAGAAAGGAAAACAATGCAGTTACATTGAGGGAGTGCTAGTTTGAATAGTTTCATGTTTTTATGTACCATTTTTCAATGGATTTAATGGTAGATTAGGGATTAGTTTGCATTAATTTTAGGGTTTTTGGGTTGTCTTCTTCATGCATATGATGTTTATTTTATGATTTTACTATCTTATAGACCCATCCACATTATCAAATTCTGTCAACATTACTTGCCACCCCTGAAGAACATTGATCTCTTCAACTAAAACACTTATAAATTCCTTTTGGACCTTTAGAACCACTTTCCCTTTGAATTGAAGACAAAATTCTATATCCTTAACATAATCTAAGTTACACAACCAAAGATCTCATCTTGAGCACATGTGTGAAACCAATATCTACAACTCTGTTACACTGGCATACAGTAAGGTAGGTACTCACCATCTGTATCTCATAGCTTACTTAGATCATCATGTCAACACTTGTGCTTTGACATGGACCTAGTTAGAAACCTCTACATCATCCTCTAAGATGTGTGACTCCTCATCTTTAGTGTCCTCTCCTTTACATGCCACTAAACATACTATTCCACTGGTAAAACTGCATAAAGAACATATTGACAACAATTCTAACACATCAAACTTGCCAACAATCTCCCCCTTTGGCATTGATGGCAACATGTAATATGAAAAATATATAATGCAATCAGAAACCAATAGTATTACCAACAATATCCATAATATCTTTTAGAGTCTCTCTAACTCTTCTCTGCTACCACATTTTAGCTCCATCACTGCTCCCCTTAGGAACAAGATTCCCTTGGTTCAAATCTGATTACATACTCTTCTTTCCATCAGTTACTCCACCTTTCAATATGAACTCTTCTCTGTAGTTGAATCTCTTTCTTATGTGCAAGTATATAACCTCTCTCTCTCTCTCTCTCTCTCTCTTCCCCCTTTGACATCAATGACAAAGGCAACTTCCTCTCTCTTCTCTCATTATTTTTTCTCTTCTCTACCTTGTCATCAAACACAACTCACCATACTTTGAGCCACTTAAAAAATACAAATTATTTGATCAAAAAACATCAAACCTGAACATCTAACTTACCATGCTAACTAATTCTCCTGAGTAGTAACCTCCAAAACACCAATCTAGTTGTAAGATTATTATTTAGATCATACTAAAGTGATACAATATATTACATCTTAGTTCTAATTAGGAGGGGAAATTATCCCTAACTTTCCTCTTAGATACACAAAATTATCCTTAGGTAGTGGCTTTGTGAATATATCTACTATATGTTCCTTGGTAGGAACATACTCCAATCTTACTTCTTTTTGATTCACCTTCTCTCTTAAGAAGTTGTATTTTTTTGATTTGTGCTTGGTCTTGGAGTGTTGCATTGGATTCATAGAGATATTTATGTCACTTGAATTATAATAATATATAACAATAGGCTCATCAAATACAATTCCTATATCAGATATCATCTACTTCATCAATTCTATTTGCATATAATTTCTAGTGGAAACAATGTACTCTGCCACTATAGTAGACAATGAAATGGATTTCTACTTCCTACTCATCCAAGAAACCAATCTACCTCCCAAAAGGAAAGTACCACCACTTGTACTCTTCCTATCATCAACATCACCAACCTAATCAACATTTGTAAGAGAAAATAAGTTAAATTCATCTCCTTTTGGATACTATACCCCAAAATTTTATGTTCCTTTCAAATACCTGAATATCCTCTTCACTTCTACCTCATGATTGTGTCTTATATCCTCTTTATATCTTGTAACATTAGATACCACATTCATGATATCTAGTCTAGTGTCAGTCAAGTAAAGAAATCCACCTACCATTGATTTCTATCTAGCCCGATTCACTTGAGGAGACTCATCATATCTTGACAAATTGCATCCTGTCACCATGGGTGTGCCTACTAGTTTTGAGTCATTTAACCCAAATTTAATCAATATATCCTTAACATACTTGACATGAGATATAAATATCCCATCCACTGATTGAGTATTCTGCAAATCTTGAAAGAATTTCATCTCTCATATCATTGACATCTCAAATTATTTTTACATTTCTAATGCAAAATCTTGACTCATCTTCTCATTCCCACTAATGACAATGTCATCAATAAATATCTCAATAATCAAAATATCCTCATGCACTATTTTAAAATACAAATTACTATCTATGTTACCTTTGTTGAAGCCAATCTTTAGAAGATACTTGTCCAACCTAAAATACAAAGCTCTAGGGATCTTCTTTATCCCATACAATGCCTTCTTCAACTTGCATGCCATGTCTCGTCGATTTGTCAATTTGAAACCATCAGGCTTCTCTATCTTCCTCTTCCTCTAGTTCACCTATTAAGTAATGTAGATTTAACATCCATTTAGTATACTTTGAAATTATTATGAGAATTATAAGTAAGAAATAGTGTTACCACTTCCAATATTGTTACTGAAGCAAATATTTCATCATAATCTATCCCTTCCATTTGAGAGTATCCTTTGCAAACTAACCTTTCTTTGTTTCTCACCACTTCTTCTTCATTCAACTTGTTTCTAAATACCCACTTGGTACTATTAACATTTTTTATCTATAGGCCTTGGGACAAGAATACATGCATAATTATTCTCAATCTATGATAATTCCTCTTCCATAGCATCAACCCAATGATCATCCTTGGAAGCTTTATCCACACTCTTTGGCTCAATCTCAGAGATTAAACATACCTAATCTTTAGCAATCCTTGTCCTAGTTTGGACACCTTGGATCCTATCACCTATGATATGATCTTTAGGATAATTTATCCTCACATACCTTGGTGTCTTCATCTTTTATATAGGTCTTTTTTCTTCCTCTTCTCCACTTGTGTAAGCATCATAATTTAAATTCACTACACCACTTGAAGCTTGGGTCTGAATTGGTTGTTTCCTTTTCTAATTACCACTAGAACTCTTATCATCAAACCTTTCATCAACATTCACATTGGTACTTTCCACCATCTTCTTTAACCTCTTGTTGTAACACCTATATGCATTTCTTTTGGTAGAGTAGCCAAGGAATATACCTTCATCACTCCTTGCATCAAACTTGCCTATGTCCTCATCTTTCTTAATGTAACATTTACTACCATAAATTCTAAAATAATTTAAAATAGGAACATTTTCATACCAAAGTTCATAAGGTGTATTTCTAGTGTTACCTTTTATCTACAATCGGTCAACAGTATCTATTGTAGTACTAACTGCTTTTCTCTAAAATATATGTTGAATATTCCTTTCAATCATAATGATTCTTACAGTGTCTAGAATTGACCCGATCTTCCTCTCTACCACACCATTCTATTGTGGGGTCCATAGAGCATAAAACTATTTTCTTATTCCATGCTTATCAAAAAATGAATTGAACTCACCTAATGCAAATTCAGCTCCTCTGTTTGATCTTAATAACTTTATCATTGATCCTATCTCAGTCTCTACCATAGACTTAAAGATATCACACTTATGAAAAGATTAAGAATTATCCTTCAAAAAGGTCACACATACCATATTTGAGTAATCATCAATGACAAACATGAAGTATCTATCATCTTGAAAACTTCTTGTTCTAGTAGGGCCACACAAATTAGTATGAAGAAGATATAGCAAACCATTAGAGTTTTTGGACCTGGAATGAAAACTAACATTTATTTTCTTACCCATTTAGCATTGCTTGCAAGTAATATTGATAGGATTCTTCAGTCTAGGAATATCTCTAACAAGTATTCAGTAGAACTTATAGTCACAATGCTTTCAAAATTCACATGACATAACCTCTTGTGCCATAACCAACTTTCATCTACTTGTGCAATCAAACAACTTATCAGACTAGTATTCAAATAAAATAAATTACCTCTTGTTTTTGTACTTGTTGCTATCTCCATTCCTAATTTATTTAGGATCGTGCATGCATCATTCTTGAAAGGAAGGTTGTAACCTTTGTTCATCAATTTTCCAACACTCAGAAGATTATGTTTCAAACCTTCAACATACAAAATATCATCTACATTATTCTTTTGATCTAGGGAAATAGAACCTCTACTTCTGATCATACCACTAGTGTTATCTCCCCATCTTACCATACCACCATCATACTTCTCAAGGATTACACATTTTCTTTTATCACTAGTCATATGGTGAGAGAAACCAGTGTCTATAACTCACTCATCCTTCTTGATAACTTGGGCAACTAGGGATTTCTCTTCAGTAATACAATCAGTAGAACTAAAATGTAGAATTCAAAATGGGGTCATCTTTTTTAATAGAAATGAAAGAACTAATAGGCTTAGAATCATTAGACGCAGTACCTTCTTCTTTCATAACAATGGGTGAATTGGTAGGCATAGAATTTGTAGGCTCAAAATCCTCATCATTAGAATCAATATCTTCATCTTCATAATCGTGTACTTATATTTATGAGTTCTAGGTAACAATATTTGATAAGTAACTTTCGTTTGTGCTTACCTTTATGAGCTCTAGGTACTCTTCTTGTAATCATTTCTTCAAAATCTTCCAGCTCTCTATCTTCTTCTTCCATTTCCTTCATCTCATTTTCATATCTTGACACTCATTTGTTTGATGGTATTTTACTTGGTTATGATCTCTGCATGTCTTCACTAAATTTTATAGCTTTGAATGTAGTCTCAACCTTAGGTAGTGTATCACCAATGTACATAGCTCAAAATAAGTAATCTTACCAACTAGTTTATATTTTGTTATGTCGGTCACTGTTCTAATCTTTGCAATACCTATAAATTTATGGCTGTAGATAGGGGTTAATGATCTCAACACCTTTGCCACAATTTCATCTTATTCCAAGATACCTCCAAAACATATGATAGTTGTAACAATCTCATTTACCCTAAGAAGGATTAATCTTTTCATTTTGATTCACTCTTAGGGCTTGATAATGACCTTATAAACTTTGTAACTTGGAAACTTTTACTTCCTTGTCTCCTTCATGCAAAATCTACAACTTCTCACATATCTCATTAGTTGTCCCTAATTCCATGACATTAGTCATTTCTACATCAGTCATTGCACTCAACAAAGATTCCTTAGCCTTAATATTGGATTTGGCATCACTGATCTCTTGTAGATTTGTAGGGTTTATAGGAGGATTATAAGATTACTTACTAACCTTCCAACAATATTTATCAATGCATCTAAGATGCACTATCATGTTGCTCTTCCAAAAAGTGTAGTTGGATCAATCAAACCTAGGACTATCTTTCTTATATGCTGCCATCTTTGGATATCCCTCAAGATTATTAGGATTCCTTCAAGGGACAAGGATCTTATACTAATTGTAGGAAATAGGAAGCAAGAAACTTAGAGGAGGGTTGAATTAGTTTCTCCCAAAACTCTTAAACATTCAAACCCTTAAATCCTTATAACTTGAAACCCTTAATCACTTAAACCCTTATTAATGATTTGCAAAATGTAAAGCATGTAAACACAAATAAGAAACCCAAATTAGGGTGAAAACCATGGTGGGGCTGAAACCCACAATAAGAATAATACCTTGTTATAAGTACATGTTTATTACAAACATGGAATGCACATGCATTCAGGTACACTACCTAGCGTTCACTACTCAATAATCCTTCAGCTACAACCCTAAGGAATATTTTTCCTTGCAAATGCAAAGTAGACTATAATCTAAGAATTCGTGAACTATATAATAGCATCTACATATGCCTGGGTCATTTCTATTTCGGTACAATCATATATCTATTGCAATTTTGTCTAACTCCTTCAAATGATAAATTCAACCTTCAATAGATCTATAAAAATGCTTCACTGGAAACTCCTGGCATCTGTGATCAAACCTTCACATTCACAACCACATCCACACTTAGAATTTTTCCCTAAAATCTTAAATAGTTCATCGACCAATGTTGACAAAACCTAACTTTCAAATTTCATCTCACAATGCCAAAATAATTGATCATGATCCAATTATGTCTCCAAAACATAACCTAGATCCTTTATAATCACCTTGAAATCTAAACAATACCAAAAATCAATTTAGTGATTTCCCACAAAATGTTTTACCAATTTCCTTGACAAGACAGACAAGAATACAATCTTAACACCTCCTATAACTAGGAAAATACTTCAAATCTAATCACCTTGATTGATGCAAACTACTAACTTAGAAACCACATAATTCAAGAATATCCTTGGGCATCATGAAAAACCAAATAAACATGTGGTCCATCCACATCATTGGATTCTATCAGTATTACTTACGACCCTTGAAGAACACCAACCTCTTCAAGTGAAACACTTATAAATCCCTTACAGACCTTCAAAATCACTTTCACTTTGAAATCAAGACATATCTATATGTCCTTAACATAATTATAGCTATGCAACCAAAGATCTCATCTTGAGCACATGCACAAAACCAATCTCTATAACTATGTTACAATGGCAGAAAGTAAAGTAGCCAGTCACCATCTGTGATCTCATAACTTACTCAAATCATCATGTCAACACCTATTCTTTGACATGGACCTAGAAAAAAATGTCTACATCATCCTCAAAGGTTCATGAATCCTCATATTTAGTATCCTCTCCTTGTCATACCTCCAATTATACTGTTCCACTGGAAAAACTATGTAGTAGACATGTTGACAACAATACCAACACATCAAACTTTCCAAGATAGAGCCCTGACATTATTTGGACACGTATGTGCCACATAGACATCTGCACAATGCACCTTCATCCTTGAATCTACTGACATGCAGGTTGTCATTGGAGCATTATGAATCTACCACCCTGCATTATAATACTCTGAAATGATGGTTTCTCTACGCAAACTCTATCCAAATCCATTGAATACCTCTTTCTCACATTCATTGGGTCTTCTTCTAGGTTATTCACAAAAACTTATAGTAGATTTCATTCAATCTCTCACAATATTCTAAGCTATCACATCTCCATTTTTGCACCATCTTTGACTCCATACCACCTTGTTGCAAGTTTTCTTCACCATTGGATAGCTCTAGCTCTTGTATTTGGACTCATCTTGCGCATTTGAACTCTTTTCCTTTATTTAAAGAGTTTAATTTCATATCCTTTTGTGTCTTTCATATTTATCATACTTATATCATTCTTATCTTACATTACATACTTGATCTTGTCTATTCTAGTTATTTATCACCAAAAATATCATGTCTAATGAGTGTCCATGGAGGTGGAAACACCAAAGCAGGTTTTTGACTGAGGCAAGCCTCTTTACGACCACAACTATTTTCCTTCTTTGTTTGTGTGTAGGTTTCCATCACACATTCAAGAGCTTTGAACTAGATTACATCATCAACCTTAGAATCAGGTTTTATCTTTGTCTTCCTTTCTTCAATTTTATTTAATCATAAAACATGTAATCTAGTTGTTTCTCATTTAAATCTATCATTTAATTCATTTTGTGTACATAGGATAGTTATATTGTATTTATGTTATCTTCCCTTTATTTTACTTTCATAATAGTTTATTCTATTAGCATTTAATCTAACTCATCCATACTTTTCCCATACGAGATGCCAATGTGGTGTGTTGGCATCTGTAGTGGTGGATAAAGATGCAGGGGATCTATCTTTACCCTTACTACATTTATATATATTGTTGTGTGTTGTATTTATGTGAGAAATGGGGGGAAATATAAGATCTATCCCTAATCCAAATTACCAAAAAGAGAGATCCAAATTGATTAATCACAAAGAGGTGATCAATGCACAAATGAATCAAACAATGGAGAATATGAAGAAAGGAGGAAATCCTATAATTCACTATAGAAACTATATGCTTGAAATATTAAATGAATAAAAGGAAAGTACTAACCTCAAAATAGGGTAAATCTAGAAAATGCTGATTTCTGGTGTCTATGTTCAGTTTCGGGGAATTCTGCAACTTGCTCTAGACTAGAAATACCGAGACGGAGAAAACCCAATTTTTTTTTAATCTTTCTGAGGTCAGGTCGAATCTGACCCAGATAGCAGGGCATAATCTTACCTTGAGGCACAATCTTACCCCTCACTAAAGGTCATCCCTAACCTAAAATAGCTCCGACAAAAATTCTGTTCGCGGATCTCGGAAGTTTGCCAAAAAGAGTATCCAAATTTGAACTTCAATTCGCTATCCTGTACCTGTACCTGCAAGAAAAAATGTTTTTTTTTTTTCTTTGGATTGGGGGTTTTCCTTGGTCAAACCCTAGTTTGGAATCAACCTTGAAATGTAATTGAATTTTCAATATGTATAAACAAAGTAAATGGAACTATTCACCTTGCTTATGTTGAAATCTTTGTGGAGGATTCAAATCCTTGAATCCATAAGTATGGATGCTCCAAATGAATGTAGAAATGTATGTAGGATGTCTCAAATCAATGGAATTATATCTTCAACACAAATCTTGAATGGATCTTAGCATAGGAAGAGGCTTGGATGAATGTGGATGGAGAAATCTTCAATAAGAGGGCTCCATAGAGCTTGAATCCTTCAATGGCTACTAATGGATCTCCTTGATGAATTGGATGCTTGAATTCTTGAAGGCTTGAATGCTTGAATGATTGAAGATGAATGAATTCTTTCTTTATTTCCTTCTCCTTATTTCTTTCTTGATTGCACTTGAGAGCTTGAGAGATTATGAGATGAGATTGCTTGATTGTGGATGTGAAAATGAAAGAGGAAGGCTTCCTTTTATAGTGATCTAGGGAAAAATCTTCTAGAGAAGGCCTAAATTGGAGAATTAAACCCCAATTAACCTTAACCCCTAGAAAAGGACCTAGATTAAATTCAATTTAAGAGTTTACCATTTTGAAACCCGAAACAGCTGACCCGGAAGCAGAAAAATAAAACTTTCCGAAGCCCGACATCTCAAAACTCCTAGAACTTGATAATTGGACCTAGGGTCAGGGTTGAGGTTGACTCTAACCTAGGTTAGGGTCAAGGTTGACCTTGACCCATCAGGTTGTCCTTGACCCAGAAAGTCAAAATCTTTAATTTCTCAGAGAAAGTTGTTAGAAAGAGGTTGCAAATAGGGGGAGAGAAGTAGAATAGGGGGGAAACAGTTAGATCCATGCAAAGACCCAATCAAGGCACTTGAAATGACCCTAGGCCACTTAATCAGAGGGCTAAATGTTCTTATCATGGAAGTACTTCCATTTTAAGATGATACATTAAGCTCCCACTTTAGCAAGAGTATGGACTCGATGCAAACTCTTGGTAAAGGAGATCATAATGAAAAGATAATCTTATTAAAATCAAAGGGACAAAGAAATCCTCAAGCCCCTAGGGACTCAAGTCTTTATCAACTCCAAGATCACAATAAGAGAGAAATATCTAGAAAAGAGAGAGAATAGGGTGTTATTATCTTGCCCAATGAGAACTTATGTCCCATTGTGAACCACACAAGGAAACAACGCAACTAGAAAGATGGAATTGAACTGCCTAGTGAATGTGGCTACTCACTAGTCAATCCATCAAGGATTCACCCTCAAGAATATTCTATTCCACAAGATTAAAACCAAAAACAAAAGAGATCTAGTCTTAAGGACACCTTCAACCTTAAGGGATCAAAAATTTGAAACTAGAGGGATCAAGAGATCCTAAATAAAAATCCATGCTTTAAGGATTAGTCACTAATCCATAAAGGGAGAAAAGTATCTTGAAAAATAATATATGTATATTGAAAAGTGTGTGTTTGCAATAGGTGAGAAGAGCGTATGCCCCCACGTTAAAGTCATTACTAACACTTTAACAGGAGCAATGGCTTTAACAGAAACATAAACAACTCCACTGATTACGTTTCCACTATGAGATGCCCCCAGATGAAGACAAATCAAGGGAAATACCACATAAACATATAGGGAACACATAAGGGATCTACCTATCATGGGGTCAGTATGTTCATAAGATAATATATATATGATATTATTGAAAAAATGAATTAACATCATTCCCCAAAGAAAGTAGAACTACAATCACAATGGAGGAAAGATCACATAAGAGGTACAAAGAAGAATCTTTTCGAACCATAACCTAGAGACCAAAAAGAATTAGTGCTACCAAGTCATGGATCCAAGCATACTACACAAGGAAAATTTTATGAACAATAGAACAGTTACAACATAACATGAAACAACATATAGAATAATAAAAATACATATAGAGGAATTGTACAATAGGTTCGATTCCTTTATCACCTTATACCAAAAAAGTAACAAGGGTCGTATAAAAGAATCTAACAACATTTAGCAAACACATTATGGGGGAAGCACAGTACAACAAGAAAACACACAACAAAGTTACCATAAAGGACAAGCTGATCAAGCATGCTGCCTACTCTCCCCATCTCATTCTATATCATTTAGGGAAAGTGGGTAACTCGCAAGAGGGACTATATCCAACATAGTAGGAATGATAGCCAGTTCCAAACAAGGATCCTCTTGAGAATCATCATGTTTGATACTAGGTGTAACTGTCAATTGTGATGAAAGCATATTAGGTAAATCAATTTCAATGTCAATAGTTTCATATTCATCATTAACATCATCAATAGTATCTTCTTCATCTAGATTAATCAAAATAGGATCTAAGATACGAATAGAATCATCAGAATCTTGTATTTTAACATCATCATTAGCATCAACTTCTTCTAACACACCATGCATAGGCTTATCAAAAGAAGGTAAAGATTTTTGAAGAACAGAATTATGAGGTTTAGCTTGAGCACGATGCCTCTTACGATGTTCATTAGAAGATCGATTACATTTTTCCTTACTTGAAATATGTTGAGAACTAGGAGGAACAATTATAGGATCCTTCACAGGTTCTATTGGAGGATTAGTAGGATTCGCAACAGACTGACAAGCAACACTAGGAGCTTGATTAACAGAACTAGAAACCATAGATAAGGAAGGTATGGTAGGTGTAGGCAAAAGACCATGATTAAGATCCATGGGAGGTATGCTTAAATTGAGAATCTTACGATGCTTATAGGTTTGATATGAGCAGAAAAGATTATCAGGTTGAGAAAGACATGAATTAGGCAATGAAGGCCAAAAGAAGTCAAGGGCAGCACAATCCTGGGCCTAGAAGGTTGATATAAAATATGATTTATTGTCTTCACTTCTTCATCATGAATGAATTTAAGGAATTTATGGATAGGTGAAGCAACAAAATGCATGGCATTTAACCATGACAAACCAAGCTTAACTTGAAACTGATCAGAAGTAGGAACAACAAAAAAGGTAGTGTTCACAATTTTACCACAACGTTCAACCGGTAAGTTAATAGAACCAAATGATGGATAAAGAAAACCATTACAAGTTTGAATTCACACATCCGATGTATCATAAGAATCATGTTGCAAGTTTTTCATAAAAATATTTTCTTCAGTAATAACATTGACTAAGGATGTAGGATCAACAAGACAACCATGAGTAGGTATCTGAGAAATCCTAGCATAAATGTAAAGGGGACCATCAAGAGCCTTAATAGTCTTAGAATCATCAAAGGTAATCAAAAGCTCCCGAGGTCTTTTATTCTTAGGTTTTTTTTGAGGTTTACGCTGCATTTTCAATTTAGGCTGTGGATTTGGTATAGGTTGAGATTGAACTTGAGATTGAAGTTGAGGTTGAGGCTGAGGTGGAGATATAGATTGAACAACATGCTCCACTTGATTAACAATGTGATTAATATCATCCATCTTTGAATCATAAACAATATCCATAGAAGATGGTTGAGCAATGGTATTAGTATCATGTGTACGTAAAGGATTCGTATAGATTTGAAGATTTTGATTAGGAGGAGAGATAAATTTATTCCCACTACCATCAAGATTATCAATAGATAAGGCATTAGAGTCAATTAAGTATTGAACCTTATGTTTTAAAGAATAACATTTCTCAGTATCATGACCATTCTGATGATGATATTGATAAAAAGCTTTAGGATCAAAGGATTTAGATGCAATCATAGTAGGTAAAAGAGGTCGAATAGGAGGTAAAGTAATCATATTAGTAGTTAAAAACCTATTCATAATAGAATGTAAAGATTCAAAAAGAGGAGTAAACATACAATTTAATTGAAAAGCAGTGGATGTAGAAGTGGCATTATGAGATGCAACAACAACTTGATCAACAATTGCATTCACTTGTTTGTTTATCTTGACATAGTTGTTGAATTTTTGAAATTTGTTTAGATTAGGAGCAACATCACTCTTATCAACTAGAATAGGAGCCATTGGAGTGCTGCTCTAAAATTGACTCACTTGTAATTGATAATGATGAAGTGCTGCACAAAGTTGTTGAAAAGAGGTAAATTCAGTAAGTAGAATCTTATCTCTAATATCCTTTTGCAAATTTGAAATAAACATACGTTGAATATCAATATCAGGAATAGGATAGGAAATCTAAGCATGTAAATGCTTAAATCTACCAATAAATTTAGTCAATTTTTTCTTAGCACTTTGTTTACAATGCATCAAATCAGTCAAGGACACTTGCAGACCAATGTTATTTTGAAATTATTGAATAAAAGCATTGGAAATTTGTGGAAATGAATCAATAGAATAAGGAGGCAAGGAACAATACCATTGTAAGGCCTTGTCATGAAAAGTTCTAGCAAAAAACTTGGCTAAAATCCTATGGTCATGAGCATAATCACTATAAAGGATTTGAAATGTTTTAACATGATGAACATGGTCTCCTTTTCCATTTTAATTCTCAAGATGATGCATATCAACTTGTTGAGGAACATGAGTATGAATGATGTCTAGGGACAAAGGACTTCCCATGTCACATGTAGGAATGCTAAACTTATTTTGAGTCAAGGATGCAAGTTGTTGTTGTAAGGATGACACGGTTTGAGCCAAACTGATGATTGTTGAATCATTAGAGGAAATAGGAGGAGTAGAAACATTAGAAACACTAGGTAAAGTGTATGAAGCTCTAGGAATAGAAGACACAACTAGAGGAACACTTGGAACTAAAGTTGGAAGAGGGTTAGAATAAGTAAAAGGAACATTATGATAAGAAGGTTGTGATGTAGGAAGGGACACATGAGGAATACTCATAGGAATAGAGGGAACCATCACAGTCACCAAAGAAGGAGTATAGGTAGGAATACTAGATAAGGAACATAAGAATGTTCAACACTAGTAATCAGAGGAATCAACCCTAAATCTTAAGCTTCTTGAGCTAAAAGTTTACCATTTGAATGCACAAGATGAGTAATACCACACAAGAGATTAACACCTTGATCACTATCATGAAGAACTTTCTTAAGAGCCTCTATAGCTTGAATGGAATCCTGATTATGGTTTTCTTGAATAAGCCAATTACCCATTTTATCAAGTTCAGATGAAATTTTTTGGACTTGTTCAGGAGGAACTCTTAAAGCATCATCCTCATCATGAGATGAATGAGAAGAGTTTTTATCCATAATAGGATTAGAATCATGAATAATCAAATTGTCATCCGGGATCCTAAGGAAAGGAGAGGAAGATTTGGGATCAAAGGCATCCATGAGTCTATGAATTCTTCTAACCAGAATGTTATAAGTAGGACTAGTGGTAGTAAAGCTCATATACCAATGTAATGTAAATGAAGTAAACTAAGAACACACAAAGCATAAACAAATGAATATTTTTTTATTTTAAATAAAGCTTTGCAATTTTTTTGTATTTTTGAATTAGAAAGGAGCATGCAAGATTTAACATAAAAGGAAAATCTAACACCAAAAAGATATAAAGGGAAATATAACACCATAAACACAATAGGGCATCTAATTCCACAAAAGAAAAGTGGGTAAGCGTATCGGGTTCACCAAAATGTAGTGGTGGATAAAGATGTAGGGGATCTATCTTTACCCTTACTACATTTATATATATTGTTGTGTGTTGTATCTATGTGAGAAATGGGGGGAAATATAAGATCTATCCCTAATCTAAATTCCCAAAAAGAGAGATCCAAATTGATTGATCACAAAGAGGTGATCAATGCACAAATGAATCAAACAATGGAGAATATGAAGAAAGGAGGAAATCCTATAATTCACTATAGAAACTATATGCTTGAAATATTAAATGAATAGAAGGAAAGTACTAACCTCAAAATAGGGTAAATTTGGAAAATGCTGATTTCTGGTGTTTGTGTTCAGTTTTGGGGAGTTCTGTAACTTGCTCCGGACTGGAAATACCGAGACATAGAAAACCCAATTTTTTTTAATCTTTCTGAGGTCAGGTCGACTTTGACCTAGATAGTAGGGCACAATATTACCCCAGGGCACAATCTTACCCCTCACTAAAGGTCATCCCTGACCTAAAATAGCTTTGATGGAAATTTTGTTCGTGGATCTCAGAAGTTTGTCGAAAAGGGTATCCAGATTTGAACTTCAATTTGTTGTCCTGTACCTATACCTACAAGAAAAAATGGTGTTTATTGTTTGGATGGGGGGTTTTCCCTAGTCAAACCCTAGTTTGGAATCAACCTTGAAATGTAATTGAATTTTCAATATGTATAAACAAAGTAAATGGAACTATTCACCTTGCTTATGTTGAAATCTTTGTGGAGGATTCGAATCCTTGAATCCACAAGTATGGATGCTCCAAATGAATGTAGAAATGTATGTAGGATGTCTCAAATCAATGGCATTAGATCTTCAACACAAATATTGAATGGATCTTAGCATAGGAAGAGGCTTCGATGAATGTGGATGGAGAAATCTTCAACAAGAGGGCTCCATAGAGCTTGAATCCTTCAATGGCTATTAATGGATCTCCTTGATGAATTGGATGCTTGAATGCTTGAATGCTTGAAGATGAATGAATGCTTTCTTTATTTCCTTCTCCTTCTTTCTTTCTTGATTTCACTTGAGAGCTTGAGAGATTATGAGATGAGATTGCTTGATTGTGGATGTAAAAATGAAAGAGGAAGGCTTCCTTTTATAGCGATCTAGGGCACAAACTTCTAGAGAAGGCCAACATTGGAGAATTAAACCCCAATTAAATTTAACCCCTAGAAATGGACCTAGATTAAATGCAATTTAAGATTTTACCATTCTAAAACCTAAAATAGCCGACTGGGAAGCGGGAAAAGAAAAATTTTCAAAGCCCGACATCCCAAAACTCCCAAAACTTGAAAATTGGACTTGGGGTTAGGGTTGAGGTTGACTCTACGCTAGGTTAGAGTCAAGGTTGACTCTAACCCAGGTCAGGGTTGAGGTTGACCTTGACCCATCAGGTCATCCTTGACCCATAAAGTCAAAATCTTTAGTTTCTCAGAGAAAGTTGTCAGAAATAGGTTGGAAATAGGGGGAGAGAAGCAGAATAGGGGGGAAATAGTTAGATCCATGCAAAGACCCAATCAAGGTGCTTGACATGACCCTAGACCACTTACTCGGAGGGCTAAATGTTCTTATCATGGAAGTGCTTCCATTTTAAGATGATACAACATCCATTAGTTATTTTGTAGGCTTTGGACCACACTTATGTCCAAGGCAGTGATCTCACAGAGCTTGAGGCTTGTTCCTTTTAGTTAGATATTTTTTTTCTCATAATTAGAATATTTTAGTCTATTTGTTTATTTAAGTTATTCACAATTAATCAATTTAATTACATTTGGACATCTACATATAAGTACTCAATTTACATAAATAGGTAATCACATATACACTTGGACATTTAAATAATCAAACTCATTAATCCATCATCTAGACAACCAAGTAGCCATCTTCATCTTTGTGTCCAATCTCCCTAACACTCCTAGCTAGTAACGTGGGGTGGTGAAAGGGATCCATGCATCCCTTAAGTTTTTAATTGACCTCTCATTGGGTGTATTATCTTCTTCCCCATATTTTGGTGAGCTCAACATGAACCAATCCTTGCATAAAATCTAGATATAAAGCTCTATGAGATTTATAACCTAGAGAATGATAGAGGTTGTTGTACAAAGGTCCCCAAGGCATGGTGTCCCACCTAATCAGTACAATATAGCTAGAAAGAGACTTTTGTTTATTGAAAATATGGACATGAGTGATCTAGGTGGATTTTAGTTCTTCTCAAGACTTATCCTTGGACTCGCTACTTCTCCAAATTCTATATATCATCACACCACACCTAACAGTTCTCCACAAAATTCTCCTCTAGTAGTAGACCATGATTTAGCTCTTATAGTTGAATTTGATAAGGTCTAGTCTCTGGAGGAGAATCTGTAAAAGTCCAAAATAGTCCTTAAGACAAAATGCACCCATCATGAAGTGAGGGATGTCATTTACAACATATAGTAATTGTTGGTGGTAGAAAAAGAAGGCCTTGAAGTGCTCCTTATAATTAGAGAGATAGTGCATAAGAATGTAGCTCTCCCTCCTCCTAACCAACAAGGAACACACTCAAGTCTAACTACAAAGTAGGTAGACCTGATCATGCTAGAGGCCTCCATGCGCATGGTAGATCCTACTATTAGTACTTCTCCTAGGGGTGGTAGAAGAGCTATCCCAAAAAGTAATACCGCTATCCCCAGTATCAGGATGAACATGTACATGTTAGGTTCAGTTCAAAAAATAATGGAGCTAACTCTAGAGATGGTGAATCTTCACATAGAATATCATATTCTCCTCCCAAAGGTGGAGAAAATCTTTCTCTTCCTCCACCTAGAAACCTAATATTAAACACCATATTGCAAAATATGGGCTAGCTACAATAATAATTAGCCAATCTATCAATCATGACTAATCAGAGCTCTTTGGATCTATTTTATTGTCCCAGTCCAATACAAGTGCTAAATACTTTGGTGTCATAAGGGGCTAAATCCATTAAGTTCAAAATGTATAATTGTGATGGAGATCAATGATTATCACACTATCGACTATGTGCCACTTAAGGTGTTCTCTAGATATTTGAAGGGAGCTACTTGGAATGGTATAGTTATATTCTTAAATATTTTTTTGGGTCCTTTGATCATATGATGGATGACTTCTTTAGTCCATTCTAGGATAACTTTGGGAGTAAGGTCACTATAGCTAATCTTGTTCATTGAAAACAAAAGTTGGATGAGAAGGTGACTAGCTTCATTTCAAGATAATAGTCCATCTCTATAAGAGTACCTTATTCCTTGCCTAATTCTGATCTCCAAAGGATTTTCATCAGGAACTTGCAACCAACTCTAAATAAAATTTATCCCTAAATGGATACCAAAACTTCACTTGCCTTACTAGTGCTCTAGCTGTCAGAATTATTAGGCACTAGGGGGGGGGGGGGGTGAATTAGTGCAAAAAGATTATAGAATAATACAACCACCAATCTAGATAACTTCAATAATAACTTCCAAACCGCAAAGCATATAATTGAAGTAATTGTTATACACTAAGTTTGCGCCTTTGTCTCAAGCTCTCGTAGTCTTGATAACCTAGTAAACATGGGAATCATCTCCATGTGTGGGACCTATGCTAACTGAGATGAGACCTCCAGGTTCTAGGCTAGTTCCTCTTGGATAATCACCTTAATTTTCTTCTAGACATAAAAAGTAAAACTTTGGAGGGAAAGGGATAGAAGGAGTGCTTGAAAGGGAAATGACTGAAAGCAAACTACCTACTAGGTGATACACTGAAATTAGGGTTTGGATCTCAATATAGAGGAATGAAGTCAATGAAAGGCTTAGGTCTAGTAGGTCACAACTTACTGAATAGGCTTGCATAAGTGTTTCATAAGAGGGCTTGAACATAAGACACAACTTGTGACCCGCAAATAGACATTCACTTCTGCAACTCGGTGTAGGAATGAGACAAGACTGTTAGGGGGCTGAGGTATACCCACAAAAGCATCTAAATCAGATCAAACACAATAACACACAAAATTACTGAAAGTAAGGGGGATCAAGAACCCTAAGTTATCATTGAAAACATCATATACTTTAATCCAATAAGAGATGATCCAAACAAGGAAGCATAGGGACATGAAGGATTGTAACAAAATACCTCTGCAATATCTAAATAATCAATGAAAGATTACAAATTGTGGAAAACCAGAGGGTAGGAAGAAATGCCATGTATAGCTTTCCAAGAAAAGGACTTTCTTCTTTACAAAATGCAAACTCTGAGCACTAAGGCTCCAAAAAAAACAATATATACATACTCAACTGCACATAGGTAGGAGTCAAAACTAACCTAACTAGGGTTACAAGATTTACAATGATATCAAACCCTAGGGTACTGATCACCCATCATAAAAACTCTGAGAACATCGGTAATCAAATTAGATCCTTCCTTTGTGTGTTGATTTTGTACTGATCCCTCTTGTAGACATGACAACCTCGACTCATCTACCCACCTGCAACTCCACTAAGCCATGAAGGCTTCAAATCTGATTCTATTTCCCTAGATAATAGTACTATTTAAAAAGGTGGTGCCAACTCTTTTCATCACTTCTTAGTGTAGGAACATGGCACAATACCCTGCAACGCTGACCAATAGTCATCTCCATCACCCTCTCAACCACAAATGTCTTGAGAATTTATTTTCTGAGCTACCCGACGTTGTGCATGGCCAAAAGAGCAAAAGAATAGTAAAACCCTTGCAGAGATATTCAAATTTGAACTACAACAGCTAACAGATATATTTTTAAAAATGTAGCCATCGATGTGAAAATTTCTTGGCAGATGAACAGCCCAGATACTCTTGAAAACAACTTAAAATCCCCCTCTGACAAGTCAAATGCCACCTAGAAGTCAGCAGCCAATGGGAAGTGAGCAAATCAACATGTCAGCACATTTGGACCCACCTCAAGCCCTTCCTCCTTTAAGTCATTCAGCGACCATGTGACCCAAGACCTTTTCTCATTCGCAAAATCCATCTCTTTACCTTGGTCAGGTTAAGCGATTCAGTGAACAAGGCATTTTGCTGAATCGCTGGGTCTTTTATCTTACCCTGGTTAAATCAAGTGAACATGAGAAACCCCCTTTAGTCACTGATTCACAAGATGCTTTACTAACCCTGGGCCCAAGCTGACACATGTCACCTTTCTATTTGTCCTTGACTGCTCCATCAGCAACCACCTCGGCAACCCTTGACATCGGTCCCACTAAAGACAAGATTCTAATCTAATGGCAGGCGCATGATCTCATGGCCCCTGAATATTCTTTCAGATCATGCACTAGCCACCGATTTCTTTAAGCCAGAACCCCTTCTGACAAACAGACCCACCTAGAAATATTTGTCAACACCTGGCAACCAATTATATTCAAGCACATCAGCACACCGAGGACCCACCTAATAGAGCCTGAAGATAAAGCAAGATCAACAGCCATCGCATTATTGCATGCTTTGACACAAAGCCTCACAAACATATGACAACCGTTGATCCTCTATAGATGTCAAAGCCTCTGACTGTTGAAAGGGCCTGGCCCTACTGACAAGAGATGACTCATTAGCACATGGACCAATGAGAAGCTGCTATTTATGTACACGTATCAGTGGACCCGCCAGACATGAAGAGTTACGTCACCAAGGAGAATCAATGGTTGTCTTACAATCACATACCTCTGACTCATTTCATGAGAACACACACCAACCATAGATTTCCAAGCTTCTGACATCCCTGGGCCCATTGACAAAAATACAAGTCATCATCCCTCAGCCAATAGGAAGCCTCCATGTAGGACAATGTGGCAGTGGACCCACTGAACTCTGAAGTGCTGCATAGAAGGGAAGATCAACGGTTGTCATAAGATCGCATGCCTCTGATAGACCCTATGAGATCTTACGACAACTATTGATCTTAGTAACTGGGACCCCACTGAAAATCTCTTAACCCTGGAAGTCTTAGCGAATGCGCGACCAAAGGAAGAATTGCTCAGTCGCTAAATAGAACTCTTAACCTTGGTTAAGTCTACAGAATATGCGAACAAGGCATTTGCAGAATCACATAACCAAAAGTATAACTTGGGGTTTAGTTAGTGAATGCCCAACTAAAGGCAATATGTGGAGTCGCTCAATGTTTAGAAACTTCACCATTTTATTTTGCGACCAGGAAAAACACTGCAGTCGCCAGTTCGCCGAGAGGAAAAGGTAACCACCAGAAGACTTAGAGAATTGGCGACTGAAGGAAAAATAAAGTGCACATGGAAATTGGGACTTTTAAGTTGCCAAGATAAAGTAACAAAAATTTATAACAAGGCTTAGGGTCTCTTAGGTTAATTTAGCATAACGGCTACATTTTTTCAAAATTTTAAAGGGTTTTGCACCTAGCCAGGGACCTAGAAAAGGTTGCAGAGACCAGAGGGAAATAGATAAACCCATGAAATTTTTGGGGATGCCTAGAAAGGTGAAGATAGAGACCTGGGGATAGGTTTTAGCCAAATTTGCATGTTCATGAAAATTGGGGTAATATTTTGGTGATTTCTATTGGATGTCAGCCTGCTAGACATGGAAAACCAGTGACCTTGACAAATCCATTGGGCATGGGGTCATTACAAGAACACAAAAATTTGACAAAGGCAAAAATGGGACTAGAGAGACAACTTGTGCACATGCACTTCTTGAAAAGTAGGAAACTAACCTAGAAAATAGGGGAAGAAAGCAAGAAAAAAGACATTTACAAGAATTTACAGAGAGGGATTAACCTCAAAATAGGGCTTCAAGTAGAAACCATTTACCGAGATTGGCAAGGCATCACCTTCAAGATTTGATAGCTGGAAAGCATTGGATCCCCTACACTCTATTATAACAAATGGTCCACCCCAAAATGAATCAAATTTGGTATGTCTGCCAGGCTTGGATCTGAACACATCCCACTTTAGGACTACATCTCCAACCTTGAAACTTCTAATCCTGGCTCTTTTATCAAAGCTCCTCTTTGTTTGAATCTGATGTAATTCCATATCCTGCATTGATTTATCTTTGATCTCTTCCAATTCCATCAATTGAGCATACCTGATCTGCAAAGGATCTCCCTCTTCAAATAGGGCATATTGAGTGGCTAGGTCTAGAGCTGGTAATTCAGTTGAAATGGACAACTTAGCCTCTCTGCCATACACTAGCACATAAGGAGAATTACCAATGATTTTCTTTGGGGTGATTCTATCTAACCACAAGGAAAACTTTAGTTTGGTATGCCAATCTCTCTAATTTTCTTGAAGAGTCTTCTTGATTATCCTAATCAGGTTCTTATTTGTTGATTTAGCCAAGCCATTGCCTTGGGGGTAGTAATTGGAACTAGTATTCAGATAGATGCCATTCTTGACTGCCCACTTTGAGACTTTAAGGCCTGTGAATGCTAATGCATTATCTGATATGATGGAATCAGGAGTGCCAAACCTATGAACTATATCATCATAAAAGCTTAGGATAACACTCTCATTGGCTTCTTTTAATGCAATTGCCTCTGTCCATCTAGTGAAGTAATCAGTTGTAGTAATTATCCATTTATGGCCTACACTAGATGGAGGGTTGATCATACCAATGAAGTCTATACCCCACCTCATGAAGGGTTTCTCTATTTTGCTTGGCTATAGGGGCAAGGCTGCAAGCCTCTCTTTTCCTACAAACATGGTGCACTTGATGCATTTTTTGACATAATCATGACTATCCTTAAAGATAGATGGCCAATAGTATCCAGCCCTCATGATTTTAAAAGTAGTAGTCCTAGGAGAAAAGTGACCTCCAGAAGGTCCATCATGAAACTCAAATAGGACATCTGCTATCTTTTTTGAATCTATGCATCTTAAAAGGACAACACTGTGATCCTTTCTGAAAAGAACTTCATTTATCATCACAAAAGAAATAGATTGTAATCTATAATACCTTCTTTTGGTTGAATCCAAGCCTACAGGACATTGTCCTATCTTCAAGTAATTGATCATATTAGGCAACCAGCTTGTTGCCTTGTCTTGTTCTTCTATAGAATGCACAACCAAAGATGCATCCATTTGTTCTAATTTCTTTGAACTTTCATCCCCTTCCAAATGCTCACAAAGACCTCTTCCTCTAACCAACTTGGTAGTTTAAATATCTATGTCATATATCATCACCTTGGTGATCCAACCAACTCTTTTCTCATTTAGGTCCTTGGAAAGCAAAAACTCTTTGACACTTGGATGAGTAACCTTCAAGTGTACCTTGTTGTGAGTCAATAGATATCTAAAGTTTTTGAGGCCTTTTACCACAACAAGTACATGTTTCTCTACAAAAGAGTATCTTTATTCATACTCTTCTAAACCTTTGCTAAGGAAAGTAATAGGTTGCTCCAATCCATCTAAATTTTCTTGAGTCAGCATTGTAGATATAACATCATGACCTCCATAAGCATAAAGGATAAAATCCTTACTAAAATTTGGGTTTAAGAGAGCAGGGGCTTCTGTTAAGGCCTCTTTGATAGCTTGGAAATTGACTCTCCCTTCTTTGGTCCAACTAAAAGCTAAACTCTTCTTTAACATGGCTGTCAAAGGCTTAAGTAAATCTGCAATGTTAGGCAAGAACCTCCTAACAAAATTAATCTTTCCTATGAAAGATTGGAGACTTTTCTTATGGTGTGGTAAGGGTTGCTCTAAGATAGCTACAATTCTCTTAGGATCTACTATAATTCCTTCTTTGGATACTACATATCCCAACAATTTTCCTTCATGAACTGTAAACACACATTTCTTGGGATTAAGAGATATCCCAAACTCTCTACACCTTTCAAAGATCTTCCTCAAATGTTTGATGTGATCTACTGCATGCTTAGAATAGATAGTTATGTCATCTAAGTAGACCAGCACAAACTTGTACATTAGGCTCTTAAAGGCCATATCCATTGCCTTTTGAAATGTAGCACCTGCATTTGACAAACCAAAGGGCATCTTTTGATAAGCCATGGTTCCCCACTTGGTTGTAAATGTAGTCTTGTATTGATCCTCTTCATTTACTAAGATCTGATTGTATCCTGAATAGCCATCCAATAATGAAAATCTCTCAGATCTAGAGACACATTGTAAGATTTGTTCCATGGAGGGTAGTGGATGGCGGTCTTTTAGAGAAGCCTTGTTATGATCCCTGAAGTCAACACATAACCTCAGCTCCCCATTCTTCTTCCTGATAGGAACAAGGATGGAAACCCAACTAGTATGCTTGATGGGGTAAATGATACCACTTTCTATTAGTTTGAGTACTTCTTTATGCATAAGTGGCTCAAGCTTGGGATTAATAGGCCTTTGCTTTTGCCTCACTGGTTTGGCATTGGGTTCTAATTCAATAGTGTGTTGAGCAAGGGCAAGATCAAAACCTTTGAGATCTTCATATTGCCATGAAAAAACATCACCAAATTCTTTGAATAATTGGGTATAAGCTCGCTTTTCCAATTCAGTGTTCACTTTTCCAAATTGTAAATTCTTACTTGGTTCCAACTCTAGCTCGACACAATGTTCTTGTTGAACCACCAGGCTAGCTTTGTTTTTCTTACTTCATCATCCTTGTTGAAGACAATCTCTAATGTAACAAGACCTTTAGGCATCTTATTGGACTTCAGTTGTATTACCTGATCACCATAGTTTTGTGATAGCCTATCTTGATTGTGTTATGAAAAAACATCTTCTTTAAACAAGAACTGCAAAATCTGTTCATCATTGTCAAACACTTGCCAATTGACATCATTATTAGGAATAGAGGGTTTGAAAATCACTTTGATATGTTGTTGATCTATTTCTTTTGAAATGCTATTTGGAATATCATACTGAGATCCAACAGCAGCTAACCTATCTGCATTTTGATTTAATTTCCTAGGGATAGCAACAATATTGAAAGCACAAAAATCCTCAATTGCATCCCAAACTCTATGTTTGTATGCTTTCAAAGTGTCATTTTTGGTTGCACTTATCCCTCTTACTTGGCTAACAACTAACTCACTGTCACCATAAACTTTTAAGGCTTCAAGCCCTCTTTTTCTAGCCCACTCTAGTCCATTGACTAGACTTTCATACTTTGTAGTATTGCTAGTGTAGGAGAAACTGAATCTAAAGGTAGTATAATACCTTTCTCCTTTTGGGGACACTAGCATAGCACCACCACCAGAACCATGTCTACTTCTAGCTCCATCAAAAAATAGCTCCCAAACCTGATTATTCTGATCCTCTGAATCAGTATCCTCTTTGAGAAGGCTTGGCTCTATAGCTCCATTCTCTTGTATTAAATAACTTCCCAAACCAAAATCCCAAACAAGGCTTTCTTGGGGCTCTGAAGCTCTTTCATCTAGAAAAATATCAGGGATACTTTCTATCTTGGTGTTTGCTTCACTAATGGTTTGGAAGTCACTGTTATCAAATATAGGGTAGTTTACATTAATGGTATTGGATACATATGGCTCTATATGGTGTGTTGCTAATGGTTTTGACTTAATAGTGACCTAGGTCCCACACCTGGAGATGATTCCCATGTTATACTAGGTTATCAAGACTACGAGAACTTGAGACAAAGGCACAAACTTAATGTATAATAGTAAACAAATAAAAGAAAAGAATATCAAGCATCCACAAAATCATCACACATGACACAATGATTTTTGCATGGAAACCTTTGGTTAAAGGGAAAAAATACAGTGGGGATGACACCTACAAGCCCAATACTTCTATAAAGGATTTTTCCCTATTAGGAGATTACAATTAACCTTTCTAAGGGTTCACCCTATTAGGATTGATTAGTACATTGTTAGAAGTACAATTAGATCTAGTAAGATCTACCTTGCATGATGATTTCAAGACTCTATTAAGAGTTCACCCAGTTAAGGGATTTAATGAAGAACCTATTAAAGTTCACCTTGTTAAGGAATTTTTTTATTGTAACTACTAGGGAACAACAAGTGAGTGATTTGGATATAGCACTGATTAGCTGTCAAATCCAATCTATTCTTTGCACTCTATATCTTCTCACAACTCTGTCTCTATTAGATCTTTGATTGCACCCTAATTGATATTACAAACCTTCTTCACAACCTTCACATCAACCATAGCAACATAACAACAACAACCTTTACAATATGAGTAGTAGCACTTGTACACACTCCTAGCACTAAGTACATGAAATCCAAATGTTTTTCCATGTAAGATCCACATGTGAAGATGATAATATTGATGTTAAACACATTTTACTATGACTACATCTCAAAATAAGATCTGTATGATATATTTTCAATGTAATCAAACACATTTTGACTTATCCAATGTTGTACGTTAAATATTCATTATAAGATAATATCAATTCCAAGAATGCCAACTAATCAATTCAATAACCCTTATTACATGTCATCATAACACCAAATATCATTGTAATTGCTATACCGCTTACTAATCTGGAATCTTCCAACTGATGCTCAAGAACACAAGTGTTCTTACATTCCTAAAAGACCGTGTCAACAAAATCTCTCTTATTGATCAACCAAATGAGTTGTGGTCAGAACCACACTATAGTCTAACTAGGTTGATACTGTAGCTTTAACCACACCTCATAATTCTCCATCTAGCACAACCACTACCAAATTTTTGACCTCACTGGATACTGATCTTTTGGACTTACCCAATTTCTTGCATCATCGATTACATATCCTTCACATTGATTGTATCTTGTACTTCAATGATTGTGATACATGACTGAACTGATTTAGTTTCCATTAATGAAAGCCAAACTAATGACTTCTTATGACAACAACCAATATACATCACAAATATCAACCAATCTCCCAATCTCATCAGAATGCCAACACTAACAAATAAGCAACACACCATAGCTCATTTCAGGGATTCTTCCTCAAATTCTTATGGAGAGGCCTCTACCTCTAGAGAAAATGAAAATAATAAGGTCATGGCCAGTATCATGGAATTTCCACAACCTATTGTTGAGAGGATTTACTTCTCAATAGACCCTCAAAGGAATTAAATGTTCACTAGAATCATAGATTCCTATGCCAGTGTCTTGCATAATTTACTCAAGGAAAACATGGCGACTCTTCCAAAGATCAGACCCCTTCTTGATGATTTCCCCTATGCCCGATGAAATGATGACTCAAATTTTTTTCAATACCATGATGTGCATGGCCATGACACTAAAAGTTGTGTACATCTTCGACACCTAGTGCAAGACCACATTGATATGGGTACAATCAAAGTGAATGAGAATAAGCCTAGAGAAAAAAATTCTATTGATAAGATGAATAATGAATTGTAGATCTATACTGATCCTTTCCCACCACATTCCTTGAACTTTATTGTGGCTTCCTCTCTACCTCCTCCATATCTAGGCAATAGTCCATATGTGAATATGGTGATTATCTCCCATTTCCCCACAAGCCTGGAGAGTTCCTGAAATGACCATCTCTTTCACCCCTTTGGATGAGCCCTATAGATAAGATCCTACTCCCTTATATGTCCCATCTTATATTAATGACATTGCTATCAATGGTGTCTTGGTGGATCCCTCATGTTGAGTTGACATAATCTTGGAGGGGGTACTCTTTGTGAATAGCTTAAACTGGGGAAAGTACAATAAATGTGATATCACCATATGTATGCATGAAAAAATATACTTTCCTCCCTTGGGATCAACCATGTTGACTATTTATGTAGGACCCAAGGTGCTATTCTTGACCTTCATAGTGATTCCAAAATCAGACATGTTCAGGGTCAAGCTAGGTATCCCCAAGATGACCTCCATGGGACCTGTCCATTTGATAGTTCACAAATGTCTAAATTTCCCACACAAAGAAACTATCCATACTATGCAAGACACTAGATACCATATCCTTGTGTCTCATGGGGGATTCACTCTCGATAATTTTTGGCCTACTCTAATTAGTCCCCTACATCCATGATAGGATGTTGTATTCCTTTCATATCAAGCATACAAGGCCAAGGAAATGAGCTTGTGAACCATGTAATCTTTAGGTGTCTTACCTTTTCACGAGGCTCAAAATGCCTCCTCCTCTTCTCCTTATTTGTCAAGGTCTTAGGAGAAGAGCGTGCCCCATGGGAAGCCCCCTTGCCCATCAAAGGTTACATAGCCTCCAATGGTGTCTTCCATTCCTGCACTGACTTCTCATGGGGAAAAAAAAGGTACATATGCTATCTAAACCTAAGGTGCATCTGCCTCCCACCATTCCCATCATCCTGAACATTCCTCGCCCAAACTTTAATGTTCAGGGAAGGAAATATCATAAGATCTCACAATCTCCTCTAGCACCTACCACTCATCCTTCAAGGGAACCTCCTATTCCCCCAATTTTCCACATGACAAAAAAGGGAAGGTCGCTCATGACTAAGACTTTTTTGTCTCTTGTATTAGCCCCATGTCCTACTCCATTACTTGGGCCCTCTTTAGTGTCAACCACAACACCTTTGACCTCTCCTATGGAACTGTTTAGGCTTAGAATTGTCACCCTAACTCAGGCATTAGGGCTACATGACAATTCTATCCTAACAATGGAAACCTCATCAAGCTAACTAAAAACTTGATTGGGAAAAGGGAGAAAGATTTAAAACTGAATGGGAAATGGGGCGATACACCAAAAACTTAGTCCAGATCTATCAGGATTTTTCAAACCAGCATCCCTAATTTATCATTCTCTACTCAACATAAAGGTTGACTAGAATTCACTATTAGAGTTCATACCACACATAGTAAAAACTAACAACAAACTTACATATCCTACAAAAAGGCCTGATTTCTGATAACAAAGGAAAGGAATCAAAAATAATTCACTTTACCAGATCACATAAAACATGCAACACTTAATGCAGAAAAGAAGAATAGGATTGGATCCAATACTCATAAATTGATGTAATCAGAAATCTTGCTCTTATTTCCTTCAAAAACCTATAAATGTGGTTACAAACTGCAAAAAAAGATGTTCACTAAGCCTCACCTTTCCACTATTCTGAACCCCCAAAACTGACATCTGACTCCCTTATGAAGCCCTTAAAGCCTCAATTCAGAAATCCAATCACCCCTAGAAAAACTCCTAGAAAAGCTCAATTCTAGCTATAAAATAGCCATTAAATTATCTCCAAATTAAGCTCCTAGAATTTAGACCCAAAAATGACTCCTAATATTGGTAATTTATAATATATCTTTAAAAACATATTACCAATATTAAAACCCAAAGCCTAAATAAAATCTAAACCTAGGCCTAAAAAAGACCTAAATTCAAATTATTAAAAAATTTAAATCAAGGCATAATACCATCGAATTCAATACCTAACTCATGCTAAATATTTCTTTAAGGCATAAATGAGTTGGCATTTGCAATTTTTGAGGCCTGGTTGAAAGTAATCTGTAGACATTTAATTATATTTACCACTTTGTCAGTGGACTTTAGAATTCATTTCGATCTGGTATCAACTTGGTTCTCGATATGCATTATGTTTTGGGGAAAAACTAAGGGTTAAACCCTAGTTTGTATTTGCCATCTGCAGAGAAATCCCTCTATATTTTTGTTCTTTCTCTGTATTTTATCCTTGGAATTCTAGAAGTGATCTCTGAGAATCAGGTCCCATGTTGTGGCTTGATTGTTTGACATTGATCTTGAAGCATGGGCTTGACAAAGAGCTCACGGGTTCTCAACTTTGTAGTTAGCAACATCATTATTGAGAGTTTTGAGCCCTAGAGTGACAACTTACAAGCTTTGTGACTGCAATGAGATTACAACCAAAAGCTCACGGTTTTATTGTTGAAACTCGACATTGATTTGAATCTCGGCCGACACATAGCTCAGCTATGAAACATGGGTTGTTCATTGCATGAATCTCGGCCTTGTCTGAGAGCTCTCGGTAATGAACTAGAATTGAACTTAGTTTTGAGCTTAACACAGCTAGAGATTAGCAGATAGACAAAGCTTGGCTATTCTATCTAAAGGCTCTCATTATGATTTGATTTAAATCTTCGAGCCTTGTCTTTTGTGACCGAAAAATCTCAAGTTGTGGCTGCAAGCTGTGCATGAAACTTGGCGACTATGATCTAAACACATGACTAGCAGTGAACTCCACTTCATTGTGGGAGATCTGAACTTGAGCTATTTTTCTTGGACACTCAGCTGCATTTGAACATTCATGCACTAAGATAAGTAATCACTTCTTTTCCCTTGTATTTTGCCTTACACTTAGTTTGCTACCAGTTGATTCTCTTTTCATTGTGTTAAATCTGGGACCCTTTACTTGCTATTCACATTTGATAAGATCCTTTCATTGCATTGAATTAGAACTCTCTTTCTTTACTAGCTGTTTGAAATCCATATTGTGTTAAATCTGGGCATAGACATGTTTGTTGTGACTTGAACTTTTATGACAACCGACTGTGATTTAGTATTTGGCATGAGCTCTTCTCTTTCACACGAACTTGGGATGTATGCTTTGCTTGTTTGTTCTCATTATTGAAGCTGAGAGTGGAGTTTGAATCTGAATTTTGATAGTTTATTGAAGTTATTATTTGAAACCTTGCATATGCTTGACTGGCTTTTTCCTGTACATTAGAAAAATGATAAAAAAAATAGTGCATAGATGTTCACCTTCACTGTTATGTTGTAATGCCACATGCTTGAGATTCGAACACTGTAATTTTGAAATATACTTTGGTTACATTGTTACTCTATTTATTTGCTTGATTCCTGTAACATTCACTATGGTTAAAATGAAGTTCAATCAATTTGATGTAGCAACTTCTTCTTGAAAGACAACATGGTTGTAACAACTTGGCCTTGTATACCTGGCTGCATGCTTTGAGTGTATCATTTTAAGTGTTTTGATAGTGAATGCATGATTACATATCAATTGATAAATCTGTTGTAAATCAATAATCTAGATATTACAAGATTTGTAGCACAAATTTTCACTTTTAGTGATGCAATCTATTTATGGGGTTTGAGCTCAGGCTCGTGACACCCATAAATAGATTTCTATGTTCTTATACTTGAGCTTTAACATCTTTTGAGCATATGAACAATATCTGTACATCACACTAGATCCTCATCTTTTGACCATGACACACAGTTTGTTTAAAAAATGCATCTCCCTGTTCAGCTTAAAAACATCAAATAATTAAACACATTATGAACTAGTGATCATGACCCAGTAGCTAAATTTGTACAACAATTGGTCCACTGGTGTGCTCACTAACCTAATGTGATTCTGCTGTCTTTTAAAAATGTTTTTCATTTTATGTGCATGCTCATTTTATTATTGCATTGAATACCAGAAATATATGCAACTATGAAAGAATTTGATATTGTATGATGTTTTCATTCTTTTTGCATTGCTTAGATCTAGTTGGATCTAAAAAACTCTTAACCATGATGCAAGACAACCCCTAAAAACTTAGAACTAGATAGATACAGACTCAGACAAAGAACTAAAGACTTGGACCAGACATGACAACTAGCTCCTAATATGCAGACTCTTCAAGGCAATGCAAAGGACCCACTCATACCTCTATCACTTCTTTCTATTCTGTCTATTGTACTTTGTTTATTGATATGAAATATGAAGTAAAGAACATTTGTAAATTACATTCAGTATGAATGCACAATGTAATGATCAATTATGAATTTGGCAATTTTTTAACATATGATCAATACTTAGAGTACAATAAAAAATTTGATATTGAATGCAATAACAAACTGTTGATTCACATCACCTGAAAGACACTGTTAAATGAAAGTACCTTAATGCACCCTTTTTAGGTATTTGTCTATTATTCTACATCCTAAAAAATAGGGTAACATGAACAAGATGATGTTTCTCCCCTGCAACCTTCTCAATAAAGTTCACATCTACATTAGAACTAGCTTTCATATGAGTGTAAGCGTCATCTATGGGAGAGGGCATTAGCTCATGAGGATGTCGCAATGGTAGATAATGCATCTTTTAAGCTTGCATTCATTGTATCTACATATGCTTTCATATCTACTCCTACTTATGCAACCTATCATTCCTCTACCACCTTTGTCACAATTTCCCCTCCACTAGGAGTGACTATTGAGACTTACACTAAGAAGGTCCAAGTTTTTATCTGTTCATTGTAGGATCCATTTCTAATCACCACTTTTCTAGACATTCCTCCATTCTCTAAACCCATAAACTTGTTGCACATACAAGTTTTCCCCAATGTATTCATGTCTACTTAGTCTCTCTCCCCTTCATCCACTCATTACCATCCTGGATTCTTGAACATCCTAAAGCTAGATACAATGGATTGGAGGGCCTCATGTCCATCCTTCAAGAACAAGTTTGAGCAAGGCCCAGTCCTGTAGTTTAGGCATCACAAGTCTACTCCAAAAAACCCTCTTTCCTTTTTTGTTCTTGTAGTGAAGCAAGCTCCAACTTCTCTTGAGTTCATCTCTACCCCTTTCAAAGAGGCCACTAGGGATGCTTCTTTATCTACACCTCCATTTGGATCCCCTATGAGCACTGATGCTTGTATTTTAAATTCATTATAGGATATTTTATCATTGACAATTATCTTTACATTATTCCTCTCACTCACCATGGTAGAGCTCTTGAATAAGGACCTATCAAGGGGTTCATCTTTAGCCCTAGTTGTTGGTGAGGTGCTTGGGACCTCCTTATTAGCTGTCCTATTGCAATTTTGACCTACCTCCCCATATTATCAAGATTGGGAGGATGATGATCTATTGATGAATGACCTATGAGGGTCAAAGCTGCTTCTGCATATATAGATTAGAGTGTTCTTATATGTGTTCCCCAGTGCTTGTTTGTTAATTCCATTCCCTCTCAGAGGACCCTTGTACTCCATTAGTACCTTGAAACATGAGGTTTTCTATCTTGTATGTGTTCCCCAGTGCTTGTTTGTTAATTCCATTCCCTCTCAGAGGACCCTTGTACTCCATTGGTACCTTGGAACATGAGGTTTTCTATCGTGCACTTCTTCTATCTATTTTCTATTTCTTCTTTCTATCGTGATCTTGGTTTCTTACATTTGTGGGTGAGGCAAAGTTTTGGGGGCATTTAGGCATCCCTTCCATGTTGACCCAAATTTTTATTTTATTTTATCTTCATGCGACTTTCTTCAAATCTAAGACCAATTTGGAAGTGATGAAATATCCCATGAGAATAGACATATGTCTACACTTTTGGATTTTGAGATCAATCCCTTGGATCCCATTGTCCTTATGCAAGATGTTGCAAAAACATATGTCACCCATCAGGAAGTGGCAATCCATGACAACAACTTGTATGTTGTCAGGCCACATCATCTTTTTACTTCCTTGGCATGGCTTATGCTCCCCTCTAAGAAACATAGTTCATCCCAAGGGGGGCTATGTTATGTGTGTTTCTTTGATCTTGTTTTATGTGACAATGTCTCTACACCATAGTTTTTTTCACAACATTTTTCAACATTCAACATCATCTACCTTCTTGGAGGCAAAACCAATGCTCTGTGTCTTGACCTTTCCCTATCATATGACTATCTAGCCTTATGCTACCCATATCAAAAATGATCACAATCCACCCTATCACACACCTATCTAGATTAACACTACATGTGTCAACACACAATGTCTAAAGGAACCCTATCACATGCCTATCTAGCTCAATTCTACGTATGTTAGTGAACCATCAAAGTCTCCATATCACACTCCCATATAGAATTTTCTACGCATATTAGACATTATCAAAATTCTCCCTATCATATGGCTTAACATACACAACCTACCAAGTCATATCACCATACTATTAGTGATATCTTATCACAAGTGTCTTTTATTGAAGTAACCACCAATGTCCCTCTTTAGGATTCGTGACATGGTTTAACAACCTGCAATGTCTTCTATAATTCTAGTGGTTATATCGAGCATTAATAGGTTGATCTTTTGGTGGAATGACAATAACTACTTGTAACAAGTGGTATTAGATCTTGGTTACAAGTTCAAATCCCCTCAAGTGACATTGAGGGGGGGATTATTGGACTAACCACCAATGTCCCCATTCAAGATTTGTGACATGGTTTAACAAAATCATGTGTCTTCTATAAGTCTATTATTTGTATCTAACATTAACAGGTCGATCTTTTGGTGCAATGACAGCTACTAGTTGTAACATCTTCATCATCTAGCATGCTCATCTACAATGCGTATACTAGATCCATCTCATCATCACAATAGGATTTCCTAGCTAGGGGAAACCACATGTGACTAAATTCCTATAGGTAAGTCAAGTAAGATACGCTTTACTTTAGCTTCAATTTCTCTAATGATAATATGCTCACTAAAGTGGGGGAAAAATGTAATGAAATAAATTTTACACCCCTAAGTAAAATGTAATTTATACATTTGTAAACTTTAGCTTAAGATACAAAATCTCATCACCCCCATTATCATTTTCATCAACCAACTCATTGTCCAACTAAAGATCCCTATAATGGATCCCTTAGAGTCTTTGGATACGTACACACTATAGAGACATCCACACAATGTGCTCTCATCCATGAATCTTCAAATGTGCAAGTGGCCATTAGAACATTACAAATCTACCACCCTACTTTGTAACTCTCCCAAATGAGTTAGTAAGCTGAATCTAAGGGGGGTAGGATGTAATGCCCCTCCAATCCTCACAAGACATGATTATGCATGTTGGAATTTTGGACTTGTATTCTCTATTAAATGATTTTGATTGAAGTTACTAATCCAATCTATCTCATCTCCACATAAGTGTTTAATGTACAATTATCCTTGAGAAGTGATGCCTACTATGTGTTCATGATATTTTATGAATATTGTGTTATGGAATAATATGATAGGTTTGTTGTGTGAGGAACTTCATTTTTTGATGGTTTGAGTACACTTGGATGAATTAAGTTGATTAAGATACTTTTATGACTATGTTCTAAATGGTGTATATATGTTGTTCAAAAAATTGCCATAAGGTTAGGTTCCTTCTATTCTTTTATCTACCCAGTCATAATAAACACTCTTGTATGATTTTATGAATATTGATTTGGGATTAACCCAAATTACCTAATGGATAATATTATGGAGTAAATCTGACCCTTGTCTTATAATTAATTAGTAATACTTTGTATTATGGGTTCTTATACCCTAGTGACATCATACTTGAACTCTATGCTTTCTCATATTTGATTAGATGATGAGATACTTGTTATCACTTTAGTTCACACTAAATTGGTAAATTGACAATTATTTTACATTACAATATGGATTTGATAGTTGCTATTTTAACTTGTAGAATGGTTTAAAATTTAGAAGATAAAAGTACACATGCAACATTACAATTGTAAACATCAGAGAACTTGCATCAAGGTACACCTATTTGATACTACTATTCAGGTTTTGAAGATAAAGTACATTGTTTTTTGCATTCATATTAACACTGATGTTGTTCTCTAAGTATTGATCAGATTTAAACTTCCAATTACATTAATAATCATTACATTAGACATTCAAAGTGAATGTAATAAACAAGTATTCCTTAAGAGGTTACATCTTTCAATTGTAAATTTAAAGGAGATGTACAATTTTGAAAGTAAGACAGGAGCATCAAAAGGTTTAGGGGTCCATGCATTGCCTTTAAGAGGTCTTTTTCATGTTGAGGCTGATTTGTTGATATCTTCATGTCTTTGACCATGCCCTATTTGTCATGCATCCTGAGTCTTCTTCTGGTTTTTCCCTGCATCATAGAGAGAGAATAGTTAGATCCAAATTGGATCTGAGAAATACATGGACACCTAAAACAATGTGCTACATTCACACTTTCAGAGCCGTACTTCAATGAAAAAGATCAATGCAAGAGCAATAAAGTCAAAGGTGGAATGTAGAAAGAGACATAGTGCTAAAAGTTCACAAAAATTGCTGAAGAAGGAAGAAAATAGAAAAGGTAATCATTTTTATACTAATATTATTTGCTTCATGCGCAGATTGAAGACTAAGCAGGACACACAATCATTATAGAGTATTGAGGAAATGTACATTTTTGGAATGAGCTTCATGTTATGAATATGACTTATGGGAGTCACGAGCCTGTGTTCGAACCCCATGGGTGATAATTCAATAAAAAAAGTAACAATGTAACCAAAGTATATTTCAAAATTACAGTGCTTGAATCTTAAGTATGTGGCATTACAACATAATAGTGAAGGTGAACATCTATGCACTGGATTTTTTTATCATTTTTCTAATATACAAGAAAAAGCCAGTCAAACATATGCAAGGTTTCAAATAATAATTTCAATATTTTACTACAAAGAAAGCCAGTGATCAAAGCTCCAAGATCTAATATAAAGAAGCTAAATTATTTTCAACAATCACAAATTGAAGGAACATATACAGAGCATCATAGTTTCAAACAATGGCTGCTATTAGTAAGAGAAAAATGAACTGAAGACTGGAGTACATGTATTTTAGGTCAGATTTGCATATAAACTAAACAGAATATCAGTATGTTGAACATTAAATATGTGCCAAAATCCATGCAATGTTAAGAGTTCAATGTTTTTAGTATTGAGTGATAACTATAGCCATGAATACAAAGTCACAAAGTAGAAAGGTCAAGTTCCAGATCAATGAAGCCAAGTGCAAAGTACAATGTAGAGGTAATAAAAAATAAATCTTCTTTGTTACCTTCAACATTTTATCTAATGACAACAACAAATTCATTGCAATATTTGTGCAATACTGGTCTCAAGTACAAAGTAGAGGTTTCATAAGAGAGTGCCAAGTTGTCATGCCCATAAGATTTACACGCAAAAACACACCAACCTTTTTTTTTAAGGTTATAAGTTTAAGTTTAAGATATAAAGTTGTCATAAGTTGAACGGTTAAAACTATGAGCGAGAAGGTTAACTGCCGATTGAAGGAATACATGGTGAGGGTTAATCATCATGCTCACTTAAACCCAGTTGAAAAGCCCCACACTTTTGGGGTTAACTAACCTAATCCTAGTCATAACCCAATAAATTTATTGTTTACTATACATAAGAACATTAATAAAATTTAATGAATTTAAATATCTTTTCTTTAAACTTTAGACCTACCTTTGGTTTAAACTTTGGTTAACATATAAATAAAACTATAGTTAATAAAGTGTTCCATATAATAATAATCTATTCCAATAATAATTCTCTAAGCCATGTAACCTTAATTGAAATTAGCCAAAAATTAACTAAATTCTTAAAAAAAATCTTCTTGATAAAAAGGTTTCTTTAATAGTCTCAACATGTTAAAAGACCAAACTCCAAACGTCATTAATTAATTAGGTTGTTTTAAAAAAAAAATTTAATGCTACAATAATAAATAAATAATTCTTCCATTAAGATTTAAATATAGAAATAATCGAAAACAGTGTAAAATTTTCCTACAATAAATCAATCACTTATTTTACATTATGCTAAAATAAAATATTTGCAAAAGAACCCCAATAAAACATTCACATCTAAAAATTAATTAGATACACCAAGCTATTTAAATAACATATAAAAGGTTTAGGAGGGAAACAGAGGTGAGGGGGAAGATATTTTTTTTTAAGTGGGTTTGACTTTTCTTTCTCCCTACAACCCTAACCCTAATCCCAAAATTAGGGTTAGTGGGGAAATTGAAAAAAGACAAAAGGTCCTCAAACTTCATTTTTCTCCTCTCAAAGCCTCTCCTAGCCAAACCCTAGTTGTATGGCCTTTTTTTTGTTGCTACTTGTAGGTTAATGGAGATTGGAGAGTTTGAACTAAAGATGAAGAAAAATGGGCTTGTACCCATTTATGTATATATATACACCATACCAGTGTATATACATGTATACATATATGTATATAAACCTCTCCAACGAAGCTCAAGCTTGTTGGAAAAATCTAGAGAAGTGGTAAAACCCCCCCTTTTTTTTACCATATTATTCTTTGGGATTTATAGGTTTATATATATATATATATATATATATATATATTTCTTTGCTGTTAAAAAAAAATGTTATGATACTGTTGTTTTAATTCATTCCATTTTTTTTTGTTATAAAAAAAAATAAAAAAATAAAAAAAAATCAAAGGGGCGGAGAGCTGTGACTCTACTCGCGCCCCCAAGGTCGAACTCGACAGTCACGACTATGACCATGTCATAGTCGGTTGAGGCCGGTTGTGACACGACCATAGTTGTGGCCGTGAGCCACGGTTGCACCGTGAGGGGGCCGTCTAGCCCTACCCTGCGGGTTAGGGTTTGGGCGGTGACCCAAAAATTTTTTTAACTTTTTTTCTTTTTATAAATCTTTTTTTTGTTAATAAATTTTTTTGAATGTATAATACATATTATATATTATATAATATATATAATTTGTAAAATATATATTATATAATATATTTTATATATTATGTTTATATATAAATATACTTCTTTTGAAATATTTAATATATATTATATATTTTATACAATATATATATTCTGCAATATATATATTTTATAATATATATATTAAATATTATGTGTATATATACATAAATTTTTAAACAACATCACCATGAGCAGATTTCATAAATGAGATTTAAAAATAAAATAAAATAAAGCAAATAGTTCCTTCTATCTTGTAGAGAAATTTAGCAGCTAGTTTCTTTTAAATGCTATAGTATACTTAGTTTTCAAGGGTATTTTTTTTAAAGAACTAATGAAACATATATTGACTGAAATGTTTACATATATTCTTTAACAACATACTAACTTAACATATTAAATTAGTTTGTAAGTAAAAATAAATTAATTTTAAACTTGACCAAATGCTAACATAGAAAACACTTAAGCGCAATCCTTTATTTTTTCATTTTAAATAAGAACTTAGAATACTATAAAATCTACAACTTTCATTTCCTCTTAAGGTAAACACCAACTAAAATGAATCAACATTCTACAAGAAACAGTCTGATTTTTTTATTTTGCAAGTTTAACAATACTAAAAAAAATAGAATTAAAATTCTTTCTTTCTTTTTTTCATTTTAAAGAAAAACAAACAACTAAAGAAGTTAAGATCAAAATAATATTTTTGCTCTAATCTATTTCATGAAATATTGTGCTCTTACATTCACATTTCAAAGCAACATAATATTTCAACTTCATATACAGATTTAATAAGGCAAATATACATTCTTGAAATAACAATACTAACAACTAGAAAGCTATTACAAAGCTGTTCCTAAAACAACATTAAACATTTACTCCAAAAAGGAGATTCTTTAGGATACCATTCTTCAAAAAGGGATACTACTCTTACAACAAAATTGAACATGGGGAAGAGTAAGGCCATTCCAAGTTTCTCTTCAAGATGCAAACTCTTCAATACCTTTAAATGCAAATAAATAGACCATGGGATGCTCACCTCCCAACCTAGGCTTCTAAGAAGCAACCCCCGAGCTTGGGGAGCCATCACATAGATAGGGATACACTCAATCTCAATCCAAAATTCAACAACACAAAATGTAAAGAAAAACACATAACTCCCTCCCAAGGATTTTCACATGGGTCACACAAAACCCATTGTTGGGGTGAAGGTGGACCAAATACTCAATGGGGAGATGGCTAGATCCATAAAATTCAACACAAGCCTTCAAAAGGCATGAAACAACACATAGTATCCACTTCCATACCCAAAACTCAACCACAATCCTTATGACCCCCAAGGCAATCCAACCAAATATTAAAAATACCTTATGACCCCCATGGAAACGGCATCAAGGAGCCCATACTCCATGATTTCTCCCTCTCCTCCTTGAGGAGAGAATCTACACCCATGAGCTGTCCTAAAATCCCTTCACCCCCAAGGCTACTCTTCCCTCCCAAGGGTGAGTGTGGCCTTGAGAACTCCCTTACATAAACAAGAAGATGCAAGCAACACAACACAAAGAAAAATACCTTACTACAATGGAGATGAAAGCATAACAACATAAACATTTTAACAAGAACAAGATTACTATATTTCTCATATGAGCACTTTCATCATGCATACTTCAACAAGAAATGAATAGAGAGCCATGAACCTAGGTCCAAGCTTATGGAAGAAATTTTATGAAGAGCCTCCTCTTTTCTTAAGTTTGCTTCCTCCAAAATAGCAATGTCTCTAAGTCTAGAGAGTGGGTGTTCAAACTCTTCCAAAAGAAGAGTCCCCTCTAAAAAGGTCTCCACACAATCTTCTAGGAATAAGATTTTATTCCCATTGGGTGGTCTTCCCCAAGTCTCTTACAAGGTTTCCAATTTTGGTCTCTTACAAAGGTAAGCTAAAAAGGTGGGATAAGGACTACCTTTATAATGGGTGGTGGTCTTACCAAAACATGGTCCCAAAAGTTGATTTTCGGCCATCTTGGAAAACCAACTTTTAGATGGGTCATTTGGTCAACTAAGGGTTATCCTATGGTGAAAAATGACCCTTACCCAAAGGTATATCAAGTGGGCTAACTAAAAATGGCCTAAACACTCCCCTAGACACCTTTTTAACCCCCTAAAAGTGCATAGTAAGTTCAAATTCGAAATTCATAGATAAGACACTACCTCAAGCTCCCTAACCAAGGAATTTCTCATGGGGATCCTCATGGTACTATCCTAGGTTGATGGGCATCCAATCCCCAAGTGGACATGTCATGGCCACAAGTACACACACAAGTGTCAACTGACACAACAAGAATGACACATCACTAGCCATGTGGCATATCCACTTGGGTATACTCAACATTAATTACATTAACAATTTAATATATAAATTAAATACACTCATGCACATTACTTTCACAACTAAAATATGACACAATGAGGTTTTTGCCTCTCATTAGAAGCAACCTTGGCTTGAACTAATTTTCACATAGGTCTATGCTTTGGTTCCCCGAATTGACCATGGTCTAATTCCCTGCACACTAAAGTCCAACATCAATAGTCCAAGGAAATAAATACATGTAAATTCATATCATTAATGATTAAGATAATTCATCTGCAATATCATAATTCACATGGCATAATCGTTCACCTATAACATACATATAACTCATCATGAAATATACAATTCATGACTAAATTAAGCTTATAACATAATCATTGCATATATAATTCAATTGCAATTAAATGTCATCATGACATCATAATCATTCAAAAAATCCACTTAATCACACATAAAGGTTCCAAATAGATATCACAATTTTCATCAAAATAACATAACTGAATGTGCATCTAACCTCTAAGGTGATAAAACCATAATATAAAGTATCAGTAATCCATAAAGCATCAAAATATAACATCAAATAAGTCTATCTCAAATGAAAAAATTGAATGGCTATGATAGGCTCGGGGTGAGGCCTCACATCCTCCCCCCCTAGTCATGAACTTCCTCCTAGGTTTCATCAAAAAGATGGGAGTACTGTGCTCTCATCTGCGCTATGTCATCCCATGATATCGTAACCTCATCATAGCAATCCCACTAGACCCTAACTTGGTCCAGCTCTCGACCTCGAAGAGCTAGCATTTGGCATGCCAAAATGTGGATGGGCTCCAAAGGAAACTGGCCATCTGACTCCACCTACAAGGCATCCCAATCTATGATACGAGTCTCATAAAAAATATACTTCCTCAACACTGACACATGAAAAACATTATGGATGCATGACAGGCTCGGTGGCAAAGCAAGATGATAGGCGACAGGACCTATCTGCTCAAAAATCTCAAAAGGACCAACAAATTTGGGTGCAAGATTAGAGCCCTTTCCAAAATGGATTGGACTCTTATGAGGTCGCACTCTTAGAAAGACTCTATCCCCAACCTGATAACTATGATATTCTCTCTTAGCATTTGCATACTTTTTCTATCTATCATGTACCTCCTTCAGATGCTGTCTAATCAAAGTCACCTACTGCTCTAACTCTCACACTAACTCAGGACCTAAAGCAACTCTATCCTCTATGTGGTCCCAACTCAATGGTGTTCTGCATGGTCTACCATATAATGCCTGATAGGGAGGCATACCTAGAGAAGTGTGATGCCCATTATTGTAGGAAAACTCAACCAAATGAAGGTACTCCTCCCACCTAGTCTGATGATCCATGACATACATGTGGAGCATATCCTCCAACACTTGATTTACCCTCTTTGTCTTCCCATCGGTCTCTAGGTGATAAGCGATGCTAAAATTGAGCTTAGTGCCAAAATCTGACTGTAATCCTCTCTAGAAAGATGAAGTGAAGAGATAATCTTGATCATAAATAATCTTACGAGGTATGCCATGAAGTTTGACAATATCCTGCAAGAAAACCTATGCTACCACTGGGGCTATAAAAGTGGTCTGAATAGGTGAGAAGTGGGCTACTTTGGTTAGTTTGTCAACTATCACCATGATGGCATCATGACGTCGAGATGACATAGGGAGACCAATGATGAAGTCCATGGAAATAACATCCCATTTCCACTCTAGTATCTCGTGAGGCTGAAGCAAACCACCAAGGTGACGATGCTCTGCCTTAACCCTCTAACACTCAAGACATTGTGCCACTATCTCAGCTATGTTTTGTCTCATCCCTAGCCAATGATATATGTACCTCAAATCAACATGCATCTTCTTGACTCTAGGATGCACTGCATACGGGGCTCTATGAGCCTCTAACATGATGAAAAATCACAAATCTCAAGAGGATGGGACATAGATGCATCCTCTATGGCATAAAAGCCCATCGAAATCTAGGGAATATCCTAAATACTTACCCTCAAGGGTACTCTGAGACCGAATAGTCTGACTGACCTCTGCATACCAAACATCCTCATGCAAGTGGTGTAATATACGATCTCTCAATTTTGTACATACAATCATAGAGTAGGCCCCATGATGTCTCCTACTCAAAGCATCATCAACCACATTCTCCTTGCCCTTGATGTAGTGGACATCAAAATCATACTCACATAGGAATTCCATCCACCTACACTGTCGTGCATTCAAGTTCAGCTGAGTGAAAATATACTGTAAACTCTGATGATTAGAATGTAGCTCAAACCGATGACCCAAAAGGAAATACCACCATCTCACTAATGCATGAACCAGTATAGCTAAATCAAGGTCATGAGTGGGGCAATTAAGTTCATGAGTCTTAAGTCTCCTAGACTCATATGCAATGGCTCACCCATTCTGCATAAGAACTGCTCCCAAACCATCTAAGGAAGCATCCCTACATATAATAAAATCCACTGAAGGATCAAGCACTACTAGAATAGGAGCACTGGTAAGTACCTTCTTGAGTTCCTAAAAGGCCCTCTCGCACTTCTCGGTCCACTCAAACTTCTTTCCCTTACGCTGAAGAGAAGTGATGGGACATGCCACTCTAGAAAAACCCTCTACAAAATGCCTATAATAACCTACCAACCCCATAAAACTCCTGACCTCAGTCACGGAAGTAGGTGCAGGCCAATCCCTGATGGCTATAATCTTAGATGGATCTACTAAGATTCCATTTCCTAAAATAACATGCCTAAGGTAATGAATCTTTGTCCTATAAAAAGAACATTTGGACAAACTGCCATACAAATGATTATCTCTAAGACACTGCAATACTTATCTCAAGTGCTCTTCATGCTCCTCTTCATCCCAAGAAAATATCAATATATCATCAAGGAACACTACTACAAAATTATCAAGGAAAGTGCAAAATACCCCATTCATAAGGCTCATGAAAACTGCTAGAGCATTGGTGAGTCCAAAAGGTACAACTATGAACTCATAATTCCCATATCTGGTACATAATGCAGTCTTAGGGATATCACTGTCAACAATCTGTAACTGGTGGTAACTTGACTTAAGATCAATCTTGGAAAACACTTTATCACCCTTAAGATAATAAAATAAATTATCGATCCTGGGGAGCAGATACCAATTCTTGATGGTAAGATTATTGAGTTGTCGGTAATCCATACATAGCCGCAAGGATCCATCCTTCTTCTTAACGAAGATAATGGGTGCACCCCAAGGTGAAACACTAGGAAGAATGTGACCCTTCTCCAAAATTTCCTCTAACTAGATCTTGAGCTCATTAAGCTCATTAGTCATCATCTTGTAAGGTGCCCTCGAAACTGGAGCATCTCCTGGCACAAGATCTATATGGAAATCTACTGCTCTACGAGGAGGCATGCCTGGAAGCTCAATTGGAAACACATATGAAAAATCCTGAAGTATAGGATAATCATCAAGTGATGGTTCCCTTTCCCCCTCATCCTCTATATCATTGATAGTAATAGAAAAAATTTGACATCCCTTTCGCATGCTCCACTTAAGCTGTATGGCTGAGATCATACGAAGAGAGATGCCTCTCTGAATCCCGCAAATCACAATAGGTGTACCATGATCATCAAGGCACTCAATCCTCTTTTTTCGATAATCTAACTTAGCTCTAAGGGCATAAAGCTAATCCATGCCAAGTACTATGTCATAAGAACCAAGAGGTGTGATACGAAGATCCACAGTAGTGATGAAAGCACCAATCTGCACCTAGCTATCCTTCACTAAAGAGTTGACTAACACTCTAGACCCTGACACCAACTCCACTTCCTAACTAACTTCCTGTCTAGCTACCACCAGCCCGCAATGCTCCACAACAGATGGAGATATAAAAGAATCAATAGCACCAGAATCAAACAATATGGTAACACTAATACCGCTGATCATACCTGCGACCTCTATCACTATGGCCTGGTGCTTGGCCTGACGGTTATCAACCACTACAAATACCCTGTGAGACTTTCCAAAGTCTCCAACAGTAGGCTCCGATGCTGCCATACACTGACTACCTATCATCTAACCCTGAGAACAATCACGAGCTAAGTGCCCCATGGCACCACATGCATAGCAAGGACCTCATGTGTGAGTCTGAACTCCCTATGGCCTAGAGAACTGCTATCCACCGGTCCTACTAGACCCACTGAAACCACCCTAAGAGGATTGCTGAGTCTGTGCTGGGGGTGCATCTGTATACTGCTATCACTAATCCTTCCTTGGTCCCTATGCCTGCCATTGTTTGGGCTTAGAGCCCTGTTGTCCCTATGGTGGTTTCTATTTCTAATTATGTTGGGTCTGCTGTTGTGGGTTCTTGTTAAAAGACCCTGAAGAATGCTTGTTATTACCCTTCTAGTGACTCTTTTGGTGCCCCTATGACTGAGATGTAGAGTTATAGTTTTGAGACCTATCACGAGCGTCTCTAGACTTACCCCAAATCTCTTCTGCAACCAAGACCATCTCTATGGCCTCACGAAGGGTCCCTAGAGAGGTCATGTGAACCTGTCCTGATATCCAATCATTGAGTCCCTTAACAAAATGGTTGACTCATAACTTTTCATCCTTCATGTAGTGTACATAAGGTAACAACTCAAGAAAATGGGTCTTATACTATAGTACTATGAGTTTCCTCTACTGGAGCTTGTGGAACTCATTAATACACCATTGTCTATAGTACTCTAATAGGTACCTATCTCAGAACCTCTCTAGGAAGGTCTCCCAAGTCATAGTATCCATAGTAGTGTTCTTAAATTCTTCTTGTTTCCATCATGTGGAAGCACCTCCTCTCAAAAGGTGTACTGCAAAATGGGCCTTAACATTGCTATCATACTGACGCAACCCAAAGCACCTGTCTAAGCTCAAAAGCCATGCCTCGACATATGTGCCATCTATAGAACCATAATACAAAGGTGGCTGTAATCGTAGGATATCTCTAATATGGTCCCCAACATTGTGGGGTGCCCTCTAAACAAATCTAGGTGGTGGTTCTGACATGTGAATCAATTCCACCTCATGTGCCCCCTACCCTTCCTCACGATCTCATGGAGGGCTCCTAGTCCAATCTCTAGCTTTTGATCTATGTCCCCCAAACAACTGGTGCTCTGATTGAGGAATAACTAGAGGCAACCTATCCTGTATAACCCTAATGAGGTTCGGTAAGGCTAGCAAGACCTCCTGATTAGGATTTGGTGGTGGTGGTGGTGGTGGCTGATTTACGGCCAATATCTTAGCTCTTTATTCATCTTGCATGTGAATCAAGGGGGCTCACCTAGTTCCTCATCCTCTATTACGTCTTCGAAAAGGGTTAAAGTTAGATAGGAAATGTAATGGGTTTAGGTTCCAATGTTGCAACCTAGGCTCTGATACCAAGTGTCATGCCCATAAAATTTACACGCAAAAACACACCAACTTTTCTTTTTAAGGTTATAAGTTTAAGTTTAAGGTATAAAGTTGTCATAAGTTGAACAATTAAAACTATGAGCGAGAAGGTTAACTACCGATTGAAGGAATACATGGTGAGGGTTAATGGTCATGCTCACTTAAACCCAGTTGAAAAGCCCCACACTTTTGGGGTTAACTAACCTAATCCTAGTCATAACCCAATAAATTTATTGTTTACTATACATAAGAACATTAATAAAAATTAATGAATTTAAATATCTTTTCTTTAAACTTTAGACCTACCTTTGGTTTAAACTTTGGTTAACATATAAATAAAACTATAGTTAATAAAGTGTTCCATATAATAATAATCTATTCCAATAATAATTCTCTAAGCCATGTACCCTTAATTGAAATTAGCCAAAAATTAACTAAATTCTTTTAAAAAATCTTCTTGATAAAAAGGTTTCTTTAATAGTCTCAACATGTTAAAAGACCAAACTCCAAATGTCATTAATTAATTAGGTTCTTTTTTTATATAAAATTAATGCTACAATAATAAATAAATAATTCTTCCATTAAGACTTAAATATAGAAATAATCGAAAACAGTGTAAAATTTTCCTACAATAAATCAATCACTTATTTTACATTATGCTAAAATAATTTATTTGCAAAAGAACCCCAACAAAACATTTCTTAATTCACTATGCATAAATAAAACATTCACACCTAAAAATTAATTAGATACACCAAGCTATTTAAATAACATATAAAAGGTTTAGGAGGGAAAAAGAGGTGAGGGGAAAGATATTTTTTTTTAAAGTGGGTTTGACTTTTCTTTCTCCTTACAACCCTAACCCTAATCCCAAAATTAGGGTTAGTGGAGAAATTGAAAAAAGACAAAAGGTCCTCAAACTTCATTTTTCTCCTCTCAAAGCCTCTCCCAACCAAACCCTAGTTGTATGGCCTTTTTTTTTGTAGCTACTTGCAGGTTAATGGAAATTGGAGAGTTTGAACTAGAGATGAAGAAAAATGGGCTTGTAACCATTTATGTATATACATATATACACCATACCGGTGTATATACATATATACATATATACATATATTTATATAAACCTCTCCAACGAAGCTCAAGCTTGTTGGAAAAATCTAGAGAAGTGGTAAAACCCCTTATTATTATTTTTACCATATTATTCTTTGGGATTTATAGGTTTATATATATATATATATATATATATTTCTTTTCTGTTAAAAAAAAAAATGTGATGATGCTGTTGTTTTAATTCATTCCATTTTTTTTGTTATAAAAAATAAATAATAAAAAAAAAAAAATCAAAGGGGGGGAGAACTGCGGCTCTACCCGCGCCCCCAAGGTCGAAGCCAACGGTCACGACTGTGACCATGTCACAGTTGGTCGAGGCCAGCTGTGAAACAGCCACAATCGTGGCCTTGAGGGGTTGTCCAGCCCTACCCTGCGGGTTAGGGTTTGGGAGGTGACCCCAAAAAAAAATTTAACTTTTTTTTTTTTTTAATAAATCTTTTTTTTGTTAATAAATTTTTTTGAATGTATAATACATATTATATATTATATAATATATATATTTCATAAAATATATATTATATAATATATTTTATATATTATGTTTATATATAAATATACTTCTTTTAAAATATTTAATATATATTATATATTTTATACAATATATATATTCTGTAATATATATATTTTATAATATATATATTATATTATGTGTATATATACATAAATTTTTAAACAACATCACCATGAGCATATTTCATAAATGAGATATTTTTTTAAAAAAAAAATAAAGCAAATAGTTCCTTCTATCTTGTGGAGAAATTTAGCAGCTAGTTTCTTTTAAATGCTATAGTATACTTAGTTTTCAAGGGTATTTTTTTTAAAGAACTAATGAAACATATATTGACTGAAATGTTTACATATATTCTTTAAAAACATACTAACTTAACATATTAAATTAGTTTGTAAGTAAAAATAAATTAATTTTAAACTTGACCAAATGCTAACATAGAAAACACTTAAGTGCAATCCTTTATTTTTTCATTTTAAATAAGAACTTAGAATACTATAAAATCTACAACTTTCATTTCCTCTTAAGGTAAACACCAACTAAAATGAATCAACATTCTACAAGAAACAATCTGATTTTTTTTTTTTGCAAGTTTAACAATACTTAAAAAAAAATAGAATTAAAATTCTTTCTTTTTTTCATTTTAAAGAAAAACAAACAACTAAAGAAGTTAAGATCAAAATAATATTTTTGCTCTAATCTATTTCATGAAATATTGTGCTCTTACATTCACATTTCAAAGCAACATAATGTTTCAACTTCATATACAGATTTAATAAGACAAATATACATTCCTAAAATAACAATACTAACAACTAGGAAGCTATTACAAAGTTGTTCCTAAAACAACATTAAACATTTACTCCAACAAGGAGATTCTTTAGGATACCATTCTTCAAAAAGGGATACTACTCTTTCAACAAAACTGAACATGAGGACAAGTAAGGTCATTCCAAGTTTCTCTTCAAGATGCAAACTCTTCAATACCTATAAATGAAAATAAATAGACTATGAGATGCTCACCTCCCAACCTAGGCTTCTAAGAAGCCACCCCCGAGCTTGGGAAACCATCACGTAGATAGGGATACACTCAAACTCAATCCAAAATTCAGCAACACAAAATGTAAGGAACAACACATAACTCCCTCCCAAGGATTTTCACATGGGTCACACAAAACCCATTGTTGGGGTGAAGGTGGACCAAATACTCAATGGGGAGATGGCCAAATCCATAAAATTCAACACAAGCCTTCAAAAGGCATGAAACAACACATAGTATCCACTTCCATACCCAAAACTCAACCACAATCCTTATGACCCCCAAGGCATTCTATCCAAATAAAAAAAATACCCTTATGACCCCCATGGAAATGGCATCAAGGAGCCCATACTCCATGATTTATCCCTCTCCTCCTTGAGAAGAGAATCTACACCCACGAGCTGTCCTAAAATCCCTTCACCCCCAAGGCTACTCTTCCCTCCCAAGGGTGAGTGTGGCCTTGAGAACTCCCTTACATAAACAAGAAGAAGCAAGCAACACAACACAAAGAAAAATACCTTACTACAATGGAGATGAAGCATAACAACATAAACATTTTAACAAGAACAAGATTACTATATTTCTCATATGAGCACTTTCATCATGCATACTTCAACAAGAAATGAATAGAGAGCCATGAACTTAGGTCCAAGCTTATGGAAGAAATTTTATGAAGAGCCTCCTCTTTTCCTACGTCTCCTTCCTCCAAAATAGCAATGTCTCTAAGTCTAGAGAGTGGGTGTTCAAAATCTTCCAAAAGAAGAGTCCCCTCTAAAAAGGCCTCCACACAATCTCCTAGGGATAAGATTTCATTCCCATTGGGTGGTCTTCCCTAAGTCTCTTACAAATTTAAGCTAAAAAGGTGGGATAAGGACTACCTTTCTAATGGGTGGTGATCTTACCAAAACATGGTCTCAAAAGTTGATTTTCGGCCATCTTGGAAAACCAACTTTTGGATGGGTCATTTGGTCAACTAGGGGTTATCCTATGGTGAAAAATGACCCTTACCCAAAGGTATATCAAGTGGGCTAACTAAAAATGACCTAAACACTCCCCTAGGCACCTTTTTAACCCCCTAAAAGTGCTTGGTAAGGTCAAATTCGAAATTCATAGATAAGACACTACCTCAAGCTCCCTAACCAAAAAATTTTTCATGGGGATCCTCATGGTACTATCCTAGGTTGATGGGCATCCAATCCCCAAGTGGACATGTCATGGCCACAAGTACACACACAAGTGTCAAGTGACACAACAAGAATGACACATCACTAGCCATGTGGCATATCCACTTGGGCATACTCAACATTAATTACATTAACAATTTAACATATAAATTAAATACACTCATGCACATTACTTTCACAAATAAAATAGGATACAACAAGGTTTTTGCCTCTCATTAAAAGCAACCTTGGCTCAAACTGATTTTCACATAGGTCTATGCTTTGGTACCCCGAATTAAACATGGTCTAATTCCCTGCACACTAAAGTCCAACATCAGTAGTCTAAGGAAATAAATACATGTAAATTCATATCATTAATGATCAAGATAATTCATCTGCAATATCATAATTCACATGGCATAATTGTTCATCTATAACATACATACAACTCATCATGAAATATACAATTCATGACTAAATCAAGCTTATAACATAATCATTGCATATATAATTCAATTGCAATTAAGTATCATCATGACATCATAGTCATTCAAAAAATCCACTTAATCACACATAAAGGTTCCAAATAGATATCACAGTTTGCATCAAAATAACATAACTGAATGTGCATCTAACCTCTAAGGTGATAAAACCATAATATAAAGTATCAGTAATCCATAAAGCATCAAAATATAACATTAAATAAGTCTATCTCAAATGCAAAAACTAAATGGCTATGATAGGCTCGGGATGAGGCCTCACACAAGTAAAAACTAGAGACAAGTGTATATGAAGCTCTCTATGACAAGTGTTGTAGCAAAGGGAAATTTTTCAGATTTAAAGTAATGCAAAGATGAGAAGAAAAGAAAATAAAAAAATTTCAGTCATGATATCAGTCCAAGCATGAAGAGACCGACTTCATTCATAAGTTAAAGTCTAGCTGAAAATGTCAAAACTGAGCTTGCAGCTCTATGCAATACTGGTAATTACAATATGTAAGTATCAATTAAACCAAAGCTTCAACATTCTACTACCAACAAACAGAGATAAAATTCACAGCCTAATTAATAGTTCATCATACGACTGTGATCTGGCTGTCTGGACTTTGCTAAAAGAGAAGGATGTAACACTAGTCATATTTATTTGTTTAGCAGCCGTATGGAGCCTTCAAAGTTATGATACACAAAGGAAAACAAACAAAGATAAATCAAATTACATGCTGCTACAATATAAAATACAGATATAAACAAAACTCAGATTTTATGCAAATAAAGAAACATAGAAATCTCCAGCATTTTATATAGTTCAGCTTTCAGTATAAGATGAGCATAGAAAGGAAGGCAAAGATATATATCTTTAAGTACTACTTTTAGTTTACACAGCAAGCCATGAGCATGTGCTAGTCACAGCCCATATTCAACTCCAGTAAGAGTCAAGACCCAGCTCGTGAGCTTTCATTCACACTGGAAGTCAAACTTTCCTCATGCAAAAGGGGGATGAAATAGTAGTGAAAGTCCAGGTTAAAATCATGAACACCTAGATCAAGCTGAGTTATCCAAATTTACACAAATACCAGAGAAGAACTTCAAACCAAAACCTCATGGCGGAAGCAAAACCCTAAACATTCCTCTCTTCCAAATGTGAAAATATCAAATGAGATATTATAAAAGCCTTTGTTCATTTTGATATAATTTGGAGTCCACGATGCATGCAGTGTATGAGGACAAAACAAGAGGCCACACATCCTTATCGCATGCATTAGAAAGAAGAGATATTTTAATAGGTCATGTTGACCATAGTTCAAAGTGCATTTTAGGTTGCTTAGTCATGCACTTGCATGTTTAGGTTTTTTAATAGTTTGAGTTACATCTTAGGGTTTTTGAATTTTAGCATGGGTTTTCAATATATTTTGTAATATAATTGAGGTGTGTATGTAATTCCTCAATTATTAACATGAGAGGAAGGGTTTATAGCTAGGTTTTTGGCATTTTTCATGCCTTAAATTTAGGAGATCTATTTGTTTAGAGACTCTTTAGAGAGGGGAGTTTGATTTTCAAGATTGGCCTTAGAGGCTATATAATTGAACTTGATATTCATTTGTAAGGGTTCAGAGTTTGAGAAACAAGAGGTATTAAGTGAGCATATTGTGCCTTTTCCTTTTTTCTCATATTTTGTAGCCATTTTTGTAGAGTTTGAAGATTATAAAGCTAGCCTTATTATTCACATATTTTCTCTGAGTTCTATCATTGAGCCTTTCAAGTTTTTTGCATTTAAGTGTTTGTATCTTTCAAGCATAGATTAGTGAATTGTTCCAATTCCTGTTCTAATTTGTAAAGAATTAACCTTTTGCAGAAGTTATCTGTTTGTTGGTTGAATTCTTATCATTAGTGGTACCAAACCCTAATTGTGAGTTTTAAACCATCCTAGGTGTTGAAAAGTGAATTTAATTACAAAATTTAGTAATATGTATCTGATAGGTACAGTTTTGTGATTCTGAGAAATCTGCATCCTTTTTGGTGTTTCACCTCTTAGTTAGGTTTTATTTTTCAGTTATCCTTCTACCTTTTTTTCAAAGTTTAAAAAAGTCAGGATTAGGTGATATTCCAAATCTATAGGAACTGGCCTAGAATTCAGAGATTCATTCTCTTTCCCACAAAGAGCTCATTTCCATGTTTCAACATGAAGGCTAGATTTTCAATCAAGCTAGAGGCACATTCCTGATTGACAACAATGCTTCCAAAATATGATGGATAATATGTTCATTCTAATGATAGTTTGTAAATGATATGAATGTCACCTAATGAATTATAGTCTTAGGACATTTAATGGAATTTGGTTTATATACATGATGGAATTATCAATGATGATAGTTTATTTTTATTTTTACATCATGGTGGAGCTAACAATACTAACTCAATCATGATTTAGAATGAGTATTGTATGGTGTGTGTAGGATGAGGGGAGGCAGTCGTAGTCACTTCCATGGGAGATCTACATAATGTCACAATCTCCCTCCTTGTTTGTCAATGATTGCACACACACACACATACATTTGTGTTTCTCAACTTGGTGATGTAGGATGTAGGTACCAGACATCGACTCCACTTGGGCACATAGGTCTGAGTGTGCCTTCAAAATCCTTGAACGTTGTTGTCGTGGAGATACTACCAAGGTTCCCTAAAGTATACCCTCTTGACTTAGGTCCCTTTCTCAGGAAGACACCCTATTTGGGCTTGGGTTGTATTATTATTTTGATGGTTTCAAGATTTATGTTTTGGTCAGTTGATCTTGTTCTTTTATTCTTGTCAATTATGTTTGTAATACGATTCTTGGTTATTTTAATTTTATATATATATATATATATATATATATATATATATATATATATATATATATATATATATATATATATATATATATATATATATATATATATATATATATATATATATATATATATATATATATATATATATATATATATATATATATATAATCAAATATGTGAATTAGTGTGAATATGTGAAAAATCAGAGTCTAAAGAAAAATCACGTTGCATAATCGCCAGGTGAAAATAGGGTTAATTCACCATGACCGGACAAAAGTTAGAAACCTGGATTTTGCTTTAGCTAATCCAATCTCCAAGCATTCTTCAAACTCGACAACTAGATCCTCAAGCTCGAACAAGGAATTCACCAGCTATTGTTTCAATTGCTGGTCATATGGGCACAAATACAAAGATTGTAAACGGAGGGATGTTAAACATCTTTAGCCCACTTATGATCACCTCAAGGAGTTTATCACAAAGTAGAAGGCTAAAAGCTTGCTGGAAGCCCAGAAAAGTGGACAATCTTCGGTCAAGGTCTCTGCTTCTCTCGATGAATTAGATAATCTTATGGATAATGTAACCAAGGATCTTAGCTTGAAGGAAACAAATTATTTTCCAGCACCTAAAACTAGGGTTTTGAAACCCAATGTGGAATCCCAAACTCACTATGGCCACCGGTTCCAAAATAGGATATTAGAACAAAAGATCTTCTCTGTTAATACATTGGATGCACAAATGGATTTCTTTGAAAAAACTAAATATGCAAATGTGGGGAAAGTTAATTTAGAGTTGGTCAAGGTAAAATATACTAAATGGGTCTCACTTTAGGCCATCTCCAAATTGGGGAAAGGTGGAGTGGCACCTGCTTAGGCCCTTACCGCTCGCATAGTAAATAAACCCCCATCACGGAAACCAGCATGTAGAAACACTAGGACCGCAAAGGCTCCGTCATCCAGGACAAGTTTGGCTATTAGCTCCAATGAACCTCTATCTGCTGCGAGGGGAGGGGGAATGCCAGAGACCAAGGCATCTTCCGGTGGTCACAGATCAAGAAAAGAAGAATGTTACATGGTTAAAGGCAAGAAACTGGTAAAATCTTCTCCTAAAAATTACAATAGTAGCAATATTGTTCTTAAAAATTCCTTTGATTTACTTAGCAGAGATAATACTCCTTGTAAAAAGCTTCCACATATAGAAAATCATTAGAGCAATAGGGTTTTGGGAGGGGGAGAAGTTCCCAGGGGGAAATCGCATCTGGATTGTAAATTTGCACAATCCGATGTGAGGAATTCTCCCCTCTCCCTGCCCAAAACCCTAGCTATGGAGCAAAAAGCTTTAAAAGATAGTAATGATCTAACAGTTATTCATAGATCTCCAAATGCATACAGCCCTCCTCATCATAGGAAGGAAAAATGAGATCATTTAACAACAAGCCACAAAATATGGTTAAACCTAGTAATGAGGGTAACCCATCACATGCTAAGTGTAATGATTATGTTTACACTCTGCCACATAGGCGTTCAGCTAACCATAAACATTCAATATTTCCAATATATGGTAATCATGATCCTAATCATTTTATGGTGACATTGGATGAAAGTCACATTTTGCAAACTCAGAATGCTTATGCAGAGACAGGTGTCATATGCAAGTGGATGGGAATAGGTGTCCATATCAAGGATATAATCAAAGGTCTATTATCTCTTCTCCCCTTGGAGGTAAGTATTACTATCTTGGCAGACAACTTTATTTATGTAGATTGCAAAAGTAGTAATCTTAAAAATGAAATTTTAGAGAAAGGTTATCTGAAATTCAGAGAAATTTCTTTTTTTGTATGTTCTTGGTTCTCTTTATTTAATCCAATAAAAATAGCAAATTTCCAAGTAGAAAAAGAAATTATGTTAAGAAGTCTACCACTAGAGTGTAATCATATAGAAATTATGAAAAGAATAGGAGATAAAATTTGAACTTTTAAAAGGATGGTCAAAGCTGAATATAATAAATCAAATGTGATTATCATTGTTAAGGTAAATTATCATGACAATTACATTCCCCCCCTCCAGCTGTGTTTTAATTCAAACACCATAATCATAAATCCCAAGTTCCTAGAGGACTTCGTAGAAGATTCTGAGAAAGGAAGGAATCCACCCTCACTTACACTTAAAAATTGTGCAGATGTTTTCCATGACCCTGATTATAGGGTTAAAATAAAGTTCTTAAACAATAGAGGGGGTTTTGAGCTCTTGAACACTGAATTTGGGCACTCTGAAGCTCCACCTCCCAAATTGTGTGAATTTAATGCTCTGGTTAGCATTAATAATCCCTAGGAATCCTCCAAATCTCCTACTTTGTTAAGGAGGCTGGAAACTCCCCTCTTCAATAACTTTGAAGATACTAGTGTGAATAATGTAAATGTTAATGATAATCATAAAATTCTAGACTATGGCTATAAGAATAGTACCGTAGAGTAGTTAGAACTGAATCTTACTGACAAGACCACTACAAATATGCAAGAAAAGACTGATATATTTATAGAAGAGGCAGGCCCACAAGCAAGTCAGCTTGTGATTTTCAATGGGAATAATGCAATTGCTTCCAAACCAGTAGATACAGACCAAAAGCAAATGGATGTATTTAAGAAGGATACACCAATAGAACAGTCTTGGAACATAGAATATCCAAACCCAACAATAGTTAGGCCCTTCCCCCCACTATTGTCTGACACAGGTCTGTCCAACATGGTACCAACCTATTCTCAGAATAAGAAGGAGAGACATACTTCTTTCAATACCTTTGAAATGGGGGTGGATATGGATAAAGATTTTAGTAATGTTATCCAAAATGATAAAGGTAATTTCAAAAACATGTTATTTGAAAATACCTATGTACCCCCTCTATCGCATAGCAACACAACCAGCTCACCATAGAAAATTATGTCTCCAACAAATATTCAAGAAGATAATATTATAAAGAATTCATTTAATATACCTATTGAAAACTTAAATATTCCTCAAACTAATGAAGCATCATCTCAAAGAATCGATAACATATCAAGCATTAGGTGTGAATCTAATAATATGGAAATTGAACCAAAATATACAAAAATTAAAGAAAATATTAGAATCTGTATACAACCTGAAGGAAATAGGACTGATCTTCAAACAGAACAGTCTTTGACACCAGAATGTGCTAATATAGTAGAACTAATGGATCAGGTAAATAAAACAGAAGAGGAGGTAAACCAAATTATTAATTATTTAGGAGAACCACTAACGGATGAGTTAATGGACTCGTTTTGTGATTTTGATGAAATAAAAGTTCAAAAAGAAATACTAATCAAACAGATTCAGGAATGTATTGTAGAAGAAAGTAAGGATGAGGGCAATAGACTGAATCAGCCTTCTCCCATCCCAGATAAGGAAGTATCAGATAATGAACTGCAAAGCAAAAATATATTAATAAATGATCAAACCATTGAAGAGGGGACAGTACAAGCTGTCTCAATACCTCTTGAAATAGAAACCTTAAATCTGGACCTACCAAGAAAAAGGGAAGATATTATAGAAATTTATGGTAAGGAGAATGTAGATAGAGTGGAACCCTTAGCTTACACAATTAATGAACAAAATAGCTAGGGTATTCAAGATAATTTGATAATAGGGTCTCCTGGAGACTCAACTTTGGTTAAAGAAGCAATTGAAGGTCTCTTTGGAATAACTAACAAAAATAGAGAATTGGGCATAGCCTTGACTAGAGGTAGTCTAAGCACTCCTAATATTAACAAACTTAAAAAGAAAAGAGGTAGGAAATCAGCCATAGAACTGAGATCTCTAGATGGCAATGCAGGCAATCAAAAAAAGATAGTTGACATTCTGAACATAGGGAAGGGGAAGTTCCTTCCCAAGGAACAATGAGAGTTACTACTTGGAATGTTAGGGGTCTAAATGCCCCTAACAAACAAAGATTAATCAAAGGATACTTTAAAAACTTTGAATCTGAAATCATCTTATTACAAGAAACTAAGCTTAACAAAGAGGACAACTCTAAATTTAGTAAAAGATTAGGTATTTGGAAGTCAGAATATGTCGGGTCAGCAGGTCACTTAGGTGGACTTTCTGTCCTATGGGACCCTCATAAAGTGGTTGCTTTACCCTCACATACTAATGATAACTGGATGACACTAACAATTAAGAGTCTAAAATCAGATTTAAAATTTAACCTAATCAATGTATATGGGCCAATCTCTAATGATGAAAAAAGAAGAGTTTGGCAAGAAATACAAGACCTTCTAACGAATAACCGAGAACACCCCTTTGTTATTGGAGGAGATTTCAATGCTATAATAAATCTAGAAGAAAAGTATGGGGGTTCTCAATACATATCACAAGCCCATAAAGATTTTAGCAAATGGGCTGCAGATAATCATCTAATAAGCATCAATACAATTAATGGAGTTTATACATGGAATAACAGAAGAGCTGGATTCAACTACATAGCTGAAAAGCTAGATAGATTCTTTATTAGAACAAACCCCGATAACTTTAATCAGTTAGTCAATGCAGAGATCCTCCCAGAAGCAGGATCAAATCACTTCCCGGTCCAGCTTACCATTACAGAGAATTCCAAACCATCGAGAAATCCATTTAAGTTCAAATTTATGTGGTTCCAAAATCTAGAATTCATAAACCTCTTAGAGGAATGTTGGAAACATATCTCGGTAAAAGGATAAAAAATGTTCTGCTTAACCGCCAAGTTAAAAATTATCAAAAATAAAGCATTAGAGTGGAACAAGAATAACTTTAATAATATATTTGAAGAGAAAACTCAGTTAGAAAAAGAAATATCTCACTTAAACAATATAGTAATAGAACAAGGTATGAATGATCTTAGCTACTACAAGGAAAAAGAGTTGATGGCCAAATACAATAATATCCTCCTCAAAGAAGAAATCTTCTGGAAGCAGAAATCCAGGGAGTCATGGCTCAAGGAGGGTGACAACAACACCAAATTATTTCATAATACAACTAATTATAAAAGGAGTATTAATGGAATAGCCAAAATCAAGACAATCGAGGGACTTACTACTGAAGATCCTGTTCAAATCTCAATTGTTCTCACAAATTTCTATAAATCCCTTCTTAATAACACTGAGGTAGTTGACCTCAATGCCCAATATGAAATTCTTAAAGCCATTCCTAAATTTATTTCTGAGTCAGACAACAAAATAATGAATAACAAGCTATACCTAGAGGAGGTCAAAACTGGAGTGTTTCAACTCCATCCAAATAAAGCCCCGAGACCAGATGGTTTCCAAGCTGGCTTCTTCCAAAAATGTTGGCTTTTTATTGGTGAAGAGGTTTGGCAAGCAGTGGAAACAACCAGAAATTTGGGTTCCCTTCTTAGTGAAATCAACAACACCTTCATTACCTTAATTCTGAAAAAGAATGAAAGTACAGATCTAGGGGATTTTAGACCGATCTCCCTATGTAACACCATATATAAGATTCTTTCCAAATGCTTAGCAAATAGATTAAAAACCTTTCTTCCAACTATTATTTCGGAAGAGCAGACAAGATTTGTAGCAAATAGATCTATTTTGGACGGAATTATTATAGCGCAAGAAATAGTTCATACTGCCCAATTAACAAAGGAACCTAGTATGTTAATGAAAATTGATATTCAAAAAGCATATGATAAAGTAGACTGGAGATTCCTATGTAAATGCTTGGAAGCTTTTGGTTTCTTGAAACAATGGGTTAACCTTATCTTTAACTGCATCTCGACCCCCAAAATTTCAATACTTATCAACGGCACTCCGGAAGGATTTTTTAGTATTTCCAGGGGCATTAGGCAAGGGGATCCTCTTTCCCCCTTTCTTTATGTCATTATGGCGGAAGCATTAGGTAGATCAATTACAAAGAAACAAGGGGAGGGGAGAATCTTGGGTTTAAAGGCGGCGGAGAACGTGCCTAACATCACTCATCAACAGTTCACAGATGACACAATTTTTCCAGGCTATGCTAACAGACAAGAAGCAAGAGCCTTTAAAGAAGTCCTTAACTTATATGCGAAAGCTTCCAGACAGTGTGTTATCCTACCAAATCAAAAATTTTCTTTATTAATACATGCCTGAAAATTGAAAAGGAAATTTGTAGTATGATGGGATACAAAATTGGCAAATTCCCATGTAAATACTTAGGAATAGACCTCGATAAAGGTATCCTATCATCCAAACTTTGGCAACAAGTCATAATCAAAGTTCAAAATTAAAAAAATTCATGGAAAGGTAAATGGTTAACTAAAGCAGGTAGGTCGACAATGATCAAATCCATCCTTTCAGCCATACCCACTTATCATCTGTTTATCCTACCCCTTCTGATGAACGTTAAAAAGGATTTAGACAAAATGTTTCGAGAATTTTATTGGCAGGGACCTTCAGAAGACAAAAAAATTACCCTGATTAAATGGGATACCCTATGCAAACCAATTGCAAAAGGGGGTCTAGGTATCAAAAACCTACTTTGGCAAAATCAAGCACTGGGGGCTAAACTTATATGGAGAATGTACAAAGAATCAAGTAGTAAATGGGCTTCCATATTATTAAAAAAGTACATCCCTGACTTAGATCCCATCAATATCTTCAGGTCACACTCCCATGTGAAAGGATCGTGGATATGGAATTTTATTAAGGACTGCAGAGGGATTATTAGCAAACATCTCTCTTGGGATGTAGGTTTAGGTAATCTAGCTCTTTTCTAGGATGATTCGTGGGCGGGCCTTACTCCCCTTAACAAACTGGGCTTCTCAAAGGAATTTATGGAAGAATGCAAGAGAGGCATAGGATTTTATCTTAAGAATTACCTATGTAATATGGAAGCTTCTAAGTGGAGTGATCTTAAAGAAATAGATGAAGTTTGGCATGAGAAGCAAAACCTCTTGGCAATATTGAAGGATAGGGAGATATCACTCAAAAATAGATCAGATACTCTAATATGGGCAGGATCAAACAAAGGTAATTACTCAGTCAAGGAGGGTTATAATTCAATTATTAGGGATCAAAATATGGATAATTTAGACATACCTTTGAATCTTTGCTGGAATAAAGCCTGCCTCCCTAAAGCTGGCATGTTCCTATGGGCGGCTATGCAAAATAGAATTCTCACAGCAGATAGACTTAATAAGCTTGGATTTGAAGGGCCATCTAGATGCCCTTTATGTGAAAACCAATCTAAGGATGTTAACCATATCCTTCTTAATTGCCCTTTCACACAAAGATGCTGGAATTGGCTACATCAAAGCTTAGGATGGAAATCTACTCAACATTGCGATCTAATCAACAACCTTAAAGCTTGGCCTTCTCTTTACAAAGATAATTTATTTAAGGATATTTGGACAATAGCACCTTCGATTGTAGCATGGGAAATATGGAAAGAAAGAAACAGAAAGATTTTTACGGATCAAAAATTAACATGGAATTCGGTTACAAATAAGATAGAAGTGTTTATCATGGAAATTATTAACAACAAACTCAGGGACAAACTAAGCTATGAGGATTCATTTAAGAGCTGGGACAACAAGATTAGGAGTAAATGGCCAAAATTAGCAATCCCTCCCCTTTATGGCAAGGGGGGCCCCAAAACTAAAACTGACAGAGCTTCCTATAAATGGATACCTCCGAAAGAAGGTTGGTACAAACTCAATTTTGATGGAGCGTCGCAGGGAAATCCAGGGGAAGCAAGTATTGGAGGGATCATTTGAAATTGGAAGTCAGAAGTTGTTGCTAAATTTTCTAAACCCATCAGTCCTACGAAAAACAACATGGCTGAGTGTATGGCGGCATTAGAAGGGCTTAAATTATGTAAGAAACTTAATATAACAAAAGTAATTATTGAAGGAGACTCTCAAATTATCATCAATGCCATTCACACTAAAAAAACTCCCAACTGGATGTTGAACTCTAAAATAGAAGAGATTAATGTATTAATGGAATGTATTTCAAAGTATGAAATCAGACATACTTTCAGAGAAGGCAATACAGATGCAGACAAGCTAGCTAATCTAGGGGCTAACAGATTGGTAACAATGGATCAATATATCTAAATTTTTTCTAAAGGATAAGTCAATACAAGAATAGGACTAAGAACTATCCTTTAGATAATCTTGGGATTGTCTATTAAACATAGCAACCATTAGTATCATTAACTAAATCTCAACTGATTAACATGCTTTGAAAATTTAGACCTAGTTTACTAATCACCCTTTTCGGTAGGATAGCGCATGTGTAATTCATAATATCTTAATACAATAGACACCTTTAGCTTGCAATGAATAGAAACAATGCTCTTTATAACAAGATTAGATTTAACATAACTAGGCTCACTTTGTAATAATTATAAGATCTAGCCTTTGATTAGCATAGGTTTTAAAGATACTAAAATAATATAATCACAAAAAGACATTAATAACAATATACATTTGTATCAACTTGATAAGGATAACCTCCCTTGGTCAGATTTCCCAAATGATATCTTATAGATAATATGTACAAATGGATCAAAGAATAGAGTATAATTAGTTACAGTGCTCTGTACAGCGAAATAGTAGAGTTATAATAACATTATATTTCTTCACATCGCTCCCAGCTTGATATAGATCACAAGATTAAGCCTAAATAACGAAGTAGGATTATCAAATACCATCGACACTGGACATTCTCATCTTCTCTATCACTTTGTTATCATATTATATATTAAAAGAGGCATGGCAATGACTTTACCATCACATTTTATATGTAAGATCTCCCCATTTATAGGTCTGTCTCTTGTTTTCTTTTTTCTTAGTCACCATATTATTTACTAAAGATCATTACTCCCTTAATGATGAGATAAATTACCAAAAATAAGTCTCAGAGTCACTATGATCATATGCCTTTTGGTTCTCTGGTTTTAAAGATTAATTAATTCATATGTGCCCCCTTTAGCACCCATGGCCTATCCTAAGTTGACATTTTCCCCCTTCGGGTCTCTTTGCCACATATCATCCTGAGGCTATCCCCCCTTATCTTCTCTCTAAATGCCTAGTCACATGATTGCATAGAGCATTTTCACCCTATGCGATCATGCGACTAGGGGTTACTTTTTGCACCCAGCTCTTTATGCTACCACGGGCCATGCTCACAATTAAGGGTAAGATGTTATGGTTTGCCACATGATTGCATGCGGTCTCAAGACCGCATGCAACCATGAGACAAACCACAAGCCTTGTAACGGTCAACAAAGTACTTCATTACTCCATCAGTGGGTCATCGAGTGGTGATATGGTCAGCTCCTGTTGGGCCATGGGGTACAGGTGACACATCTTGCAAGTCCAGGTGTCTATGTGGCAACAGGGTGAGATCTTAGTGGTTAGTCACATGATCGCATGCGGTCTTTTGGGCTCATGCGATCATGCGACCAATGATATTTTCAAAGCGGTGCAACTTTTGGCGGGGCTTTTTCTTCTTTTTTGTTTTTGAGGAGTATGTTGCAGGTGTGGGTAGGTAAAAATTGATGTTTTCAGGGGGTGGTTGTAGTTAAAGAGTTTGCAAAGATTTAAACAACCGCTCTTAAATCATGTGAACAGCTAATACAATATGTATTTAGAGTAAAGCATTGGTAGAACAAAATCCTTGAGTATAGTTTTACCCCTCCTACCATAGATATTTTTCTTTTATTTTTAATGTCATAGACTAAATGGTGTTCTGACTTAGATTATAAGGTTCATCACTTGTAGTGGATGGTCCTCTGCAGGGTTTCTATTTAACATTTATATCTGGTGTAGAGGATTCAGACTGATATTCTATTTGGACAATCTTTGTGTTAACCTCTATACAAGGATGGTCAGAATGTTTGGTTAGTTGTAGACCTATGTATTAATATTTTATGCTTAAAACTCTTCAGGCCTTGTAATTATTAATTTTTGTATAGATCTTTAGCACAATGAAGCACGTTGGGCTAGTGTTAGAAATATGTCTTATGCAGGGAAATTGGTACCCTAGAATTTCTACTCTGGAGGAAGGAGGATACTATCAAGCAGATACCCAAATTACTCAGTCATCGAAGACTCCAAAACTGATATCTACAAAATAACATACTAATTGTATGGAACTTGAAGTTGTATCCCAAAAAAATACAATGTAATAAATGCTACAATAAATCCTTGATATTATCGAGCAGTGGTATGCCCACTAAATTTGTAATCATAGACATTTTTTGATTGGTCTAAGAGATGTGGGAATGCCCACGAGAATGATGTATTTAAACAAATCTCGACGTATGTTGAGTCGTGGGTATGCCCACGTAAATTTTGTATTAGTACAGGACCTTTGGTCCCGGGCAAGGTTGGAGGTTTTCTCAACCCCTCTCTTTCCTACCAGCGCTCGCAGCGAGTGGGGACACACTGTAAAATAATTTTAAATATTAATAAAAATCTTTATAGGGCTTCGGCCTTTTACCGATCAATATATATATATATATATATATATATATATATATATATATATATATATATATGATGGATATATTATGTGTTTAAAAAAGTTTATGGCATGACTAAATATATGTATATGTATGTATATATGGGTGCACACATATATGCCTATGTATATATATAAATATATTTGTGTATGTATAAAGATATGTATATGTATAATTAGAGTTGTGATATAAATATTGTATTGAGATATAAAATAAAATAAAATAATAGAAGAACTAATATTATTATGCCTAATTGGAAAAATTATATTTTTAGGAGATTTGAACTCAAGACCTCATAGGAGTAAGGCTAGCTAGTTATCATTGGGCTATGTGAGTTACTTGATCATCTTTCTTATCATTAGTATAATTGATTACTTCATAATCCTATTTAAGTTAATAAATAATTAAAGTTGTAACCTATCATTCACAAGAATAATTAATTAATTTGGAAACCAACTATGGAAGTTGGAGAAGTTGATTCTCGTAAAGTAACTCCTCTAACCACATAGTTGTCTATATGAATAACGTAAAATATTTTTCCTAGAGGAGGGAGATTTTTGGAGAAAATGGGAAAAAGGAAAAATAATATTATGTAGATCTAGTTATAGATATTATGAGAATAGGTATTTCAATTTAAAAATGGTGTTATTCATCAAGAGTTGAGGAAGATAACATTGTTTTATTTTTCTGATAAAATGGAGAAACAATTGTTGCAAGAAAAATATAGTCCTGATGCAGAGGCCATATCTCTCTAACCAACAGTTGGATCTTGCTAAGTTTTTAATAAAGTGGTAAGAACCCAATTGCATCACTTCTCACTAGAGAGATCTAAGAAATATAATCCTGATCAAAATTTATAAATCTCTATGTGTGGGTCTATCCAAGAGGACAACTAGAAGGAAGTTGGACAACTTGAAGGTTTATGGAATTGCTCTAACAACAAGGGAATTCTTTGGAAGACTCCAAGTAGAGTCTAAAACCCAAAATAATTTCCTTGTGTCTATGTGATTTATTGTAGGAATGTGTTTTTTATTATTTATGTTCTATTACATTCGTAATGGAATATGGAAATAAGTATATGTATCTAATGTGTAGGCTTGATGAGTTTGTCACTATCTAATATTGGGAGTGATTATATCTTCATGTGTGGTTTTGAATTATATGTGAATTCTATGTTTGGATACTGGTTAAACTCCTATTTAATTGTTATTGAGTTTTGGAAGTTTTAGGATGTCATTTTATCATCCTTTCTTTTGATAGTTTATTTCAGGTGGTATTATTTTCTTCTATGTTCTATCTATGATTTTGTGTATGAGAAATCTCCATATCATTATCAAGGTGTCTTTTGATGGCCATATACTATTCTTATTCATATTTTGCATGTAGATAAGTTTAGGAATCATCCTGAGGGCCTGAGTGTCTAGGAGAGTTTCCTAAACCCGTGAATCAAGATATTTGAAGTGATTCCTTGTTATTTTGGCTTGTGTTGGGGTAGGGGACTAGGTACCCTAGGTGAGTGGCTCACCATAGGTGTTGGAACCCAAAGTGGTTGCCAGATGATCCTATGGTTGAGTTTTTAATCAAGTGATAACCTTAAAATTAACTTGGGAGGGGGGATTCAAAAGATAATGAAAGAAAATATAATGTGATAATTTCCACAAAGACATGTTGGAGTACTAAAACCATAGGTAACTTCTAGGGTGGATCCCTATTCATAAAGAGGGGATCGGGGTTACATAGTTTCCAGGGAAGGTCTCAATACATAGGTTGTGTGATGACACTCACTTAGGTGGTATCCTAGAACCTTGACCTTGCTGTTGTAGCATGGTGATTTTTTTGTGTGCTTTACTCTTTCTCTTTTGAGTTTTGTTTTCTTGGTTTCATTGGCCTTATATTTCCTTAAGTCTTGAGAGTATCATGGTTCTATCTCCTAGCACGAGGGGTAGAACTTCACAAGTTTCACATGGTTGGATGGTTAATCTTATTGAGGTACTATTTTTGGTTTCATGTATGACTTTACCTTTGGATTCATGCTTGGAAACTCTCAATGATTCTACATCTACATCATGTACTTCAATGAATTGTAATTTTGATGTATTTATTTATTGAAAGCCCTTGTTGGGTAATGTAATGAAATGTAAATGAAGGGAAAATCAATGTAATGGGAATGGGTATTTCTAGGTGAAATGAATAGAAAAGTTATGCTCTTACTTGTTTTTGTTATCAATATTAAAATAAGGTAGAATTTGTCATTTGTTTCCCTCCTATGTTATCTTGTAATAAAGTAATTGATATCTTGCATAAAAATTTAATCATATTGTTTTGTGGACAAGGAGACCTAGTTTATATTGATGTGATAAGTAAGCTCTCTCATATAATAGACTAAAAAGGAATAGTATGAAATGATTGGTTAATAAGTGAAATGTTATTGTTAGATAAAAAGGACTATAGGAAGTGATAAATGATAATGAAATTTCAATCATGAAATAGATGTATAATTAAGAAATGAGATGCCAAATATTAAGTAAAGTTTATAGAAAAGAAGACCAATACATTTTTGGTTCAGTTTAACCTATGATAGTAACTCAATAAGTTGAATCACATATTGTTAACTTATGATTAATATTAAGAATGAGTTAGGAACATTTTGGTTGGTGTCTTAAAATATACATCTAGGTGGTAGGGTATGTGATAATGAATGATAATATTTACCCTAATGTCTATATGAAACTAAATTTATAAGATGGTTTACAGATGTTATGAAATTCCATTAGTTAGTTATGAGGAATGAATTGTGTTGGTAAATTAAATGATGGTGACTAATCACTGAAACATGTTCATGAGAGAGTGATAATTTATTATGAAGTTTTATAAATATGTTAGACTTGTAATTCATTATGAAACTCTTAAATGTAATTAGCTTAATCAATATTGTTTGAGTAGCAGTGTTAGGGAACCTGTGAGGACTAGGAAATCTTCTTCTGGGAACTCTGGGACTCATAACTCACTTATGCTTTCCCTTTAAGCTCTTCTATTGTATTTCTTACTGATGTTAGCACAATTCTTACAAAATTGAATTTTACTTATGAAAATTGCATCTTTCAGTGTGTCTATTATAAAGTGTTTTGGAATAATACTTAGATAGTACTAATATTGAATTATCTTAGAAATTTACTTACATTTTGAAGATTTTGTTTTTTGGGTTAATAATGTGTTCAAATAAATGTTCAGCTTAGGTGAAAATTACTCACTAGGGAGTCTACACCTTTTCACTTATATTGTTTAAAACCTAAAGTGTTTGGAAGAAAATGTTTATTTTGATCGTTCGTATATGTCAATGTATCTCTTAAATGTCATGACATGTCTTTTGAGTTTCTATTACATTGATTATTTTGAGAAATTTGAAGGACTATACATACTGCTTTCCTTGGATGATTCCCCATTCTGTTATCTCCTGTATAAATTATACTAATTAAAGTTCATAGATGTGATCTTTAAAGTATCTATCAACAATATGCCCAGTGATTGTGAAAGAGAAAAGAGTTCATTTGGATTGAAGAATTAATTTATTTACATGAATTAAGAAGTGATTAAGGTAGCACTCAAAATAGTAATATTTTTTTTCCAGATTAAAAGTGTATTGTATAGGTTCGTACACATCTAAACATTGAAAGTTTGGTGTCATGTTGAGATCAAATTTTTAATGTTTTCTGTCTCTTACTTTATATTACTTATTATACTTTGATGACTAGTAGAAGGAGAAACTTATAATGTACACATCGATAAATATGTTTGTAGTGTTGTGATGAGCTTAGAAAATCAAGTAATCGATAATATTGTTTTTTTTTATATATAGAATACCTCTCTCTTATCTACCTTTCTTGAAGTAAGGAATTGAAAGGAAAGAACAAATATATTTATCTTTCTTTGTTTCCCTTTTTCAAAATAAGTTTTGAAGGACTAAAATTTTCTTAGGAAAAACAATATGACAATTATACCTTCAGTAAGATTCATATGTGCCTAATTAGAAAACACTTGGGTAAAATACCTATGTCCCCAAGGTTTTACCATCTATGTTTGGGTTAAAAGAAGTGTTTTATTCCTATTTTGAAAAGTTATATCATTTCTGCATTCCATGTTAATAGGTAAAAAATGTATCAAGAAAGGCTAAGGTAAGAATATACTAACATCCAAGTATTTTCTCTTGGAGTTGGTATTTGATTCTCTATCTTAAAGTTTAAAGTAAAATTTTCACTTTAAATGTGTATTTTCTAGATGCCTAGTGAATAGACAAAACCATCAATAATTATTATGAAAATAAATTTGGCTTATGTGTGCATGATAATTATCTTTTATATGATAATATTTCTCATTGGTTGTCTATAGTATAGGGATTTTGAGTTATAGAATGCAAGTGGAAGAGGATTGAATAGTTATAAATATAGAGATGAAACTTTATGTTGTTAAATGAAATCAATTATGTAGGTAATCATGGTAGTGGAATATGTTGTTATCTTTACTAGGAAACAAAAAGGAATCATGCATATTAGGTTAAGGGTATGATTGGGTACTCCTGAATTCTCTTGAGGAAAGAAAAGGCAAAGATGATTAATATGTTGGTAACATAATTAGTGGAAATTGGGTAGTGGCAATGTGTTTCTCCTCCTCTTAATGGTTCTATGAGTATTTCTGAAATAAAATTTTTATATGAACTCATCATCTTATTGTTTAAATTTGATTGGAAGTAAGTGTGTTTGTATAAGTGCCCGACATACGGTCTGCAAAAAATAGTATCCTAAATTAATGATGCAATAAATTTCTAAATTGTCAAAATTTGTCTAGGAGTATGGATATGGTAAGCTAATGATTAGTGGAAATTGGGTAGTGGCAATGTGTTTCTCCTCCTCTTAATGGTTCAATGAGTATTTCTAAATTAACAAGTTTATATGAACTCATCATCTTACTGTTTAAATTTGATTGGAAGTAAGTGTGTTTGTACAAGTGCCCAACATACGGTCTACAAAAATAGTATCCTAAATTAATGATGCAATAAATTGCTAAACTGTCAAAATTTGTCTAGGAGTATGGATACGGTAAGCTAATAATTATGTCTACTATAGTAGATGTCTTTGATTTTATCCTTGAAAAAGTGTATTATTATGTGTGTGTTCTATAGTATTTTCTGGGGTATATTTGAGACACTTGATGATAGAGAATTAATAGCCGCTAAAAAATAAGGAAATGCTTTGTGTTTTCTATGAGTTGCCTATAGAACTAGGTGCTAAGATGAATAATAAGTTTGAACTTATGCTCAATTGCATACAATAAGATTATTTCTCATATAATTGTTTTATGCCATCTCGTATTGGATTTGTACTTTAGGGTCCCTATTTGAAAATTGCATAAGAATTCTAAAATTACCTTACAATTATAATTATTCCTAAGGTTTAAAGTGATATTTTATCTTACTAACAAACGTGATACTTTGTGACTCATATTTTATATGTTGCTATATTTTGAGATGTTATCAAGAATTCTTACCCCGTGTCTTAGTTACTATAAATAAGAACTTGGATTTTTATGAAAAGTAAGAATATCAATATAAACCATGTTTTTTCTCTATACCTGATATTAGTCTTAGTAGGAATGTTGAAGAAGGAACTATTAAGGGTTACAAATTGGTGTAAAATTGGAAATACATTCTAACTCTATGTGTTTTTTTTGCATAGATTCCTTGCATTTTGATAGTATTTTTCATAAATTATCCATGAGTGACATATGATTATCTAAAATAAGTTAAAACAATGTAAGATTTGCAAAACTTTGATAGAGGTATTACTTGAATGTGTTCTATAATTTTTGGTTAGATATTTGGTTGTTTCATAAAAGTGGTAGATGTTCTAGTACTTACCGACTTCCAGGCATAAGTTGAATCTAAGGGGGGGAGGATGTAATGCCCCTCCAACCCTCACAAGACTTGATTATGCATGTTGGAAGTTTGGACTTATATTCTCTATTAAACAATTCTGATTGAAGTTACTAATCCAATCTATCTCATCTCCACATAAGTGTTTAATGTATAAATATCCTTGAGTAGTGATGCCTACTATGTGTTCATGATATTTTATGAATATTGTGTTATAGAATTGTTAACCTATATCTGATTGAATATCTTGATGAAGATTTAGGAGGTCACCGAGCTACTAATGTGATATGTAAGATGATTAAATTAGTCAATATGTTGTCATTCATGTCAACTAGTTTTGACTACACTTATCATGATAGTTAAAAACATCTGAACATCTTTACAAGGAAGAAATGGTGAAGTAATGAGATATCTACATAAGGATGAGATGAATATGACACATATGGATAAGGTATACATTGGGTAATTGATTGATGAGTCTATGGCATTATGTTGTTGACTTGAACATGTTACATTATTCTATTATGAAGTTGAGATCAAAATTGAACAAGTTAATGTGGTTGGTAATTGAATATTTCTGTATACACCGAGTAAGTCTTGTGTATACCGAGTGAGAGTATTAACTAAGTTAGTATTCACTGACACATTTTGTATTGACTGAGTAAAATAAGAATTAAATTTTTATAACAACCGAATGAAATTGATGAGCTGGCAGATGCTTATGATTTCGAGGTAAGAGATAGAGTTTTTTATGAAGATCAAACGATTGAAAAAATTTAGAAATGATCGAAGGGGAGAGATTGAAACGTGTTATTGATACAACTACTGAGGAATCTTGAAATGACAAAATGAGTGATGGAGATTAAGAGGCAAAGTCTAATGGCTGAGATGAAAATGATTTACACATCTATTTAAGAGTTACGAGATTCATTGTTGAATAAGCCAGATGAATTGAGAGTACATGAGAATTCACGTGAAGATTTTTTTCATGCACTACTAATTAAATAGGTTATAGACATAACTGAGTTGAACCGAAGATATTACTGAGCATCAAATATATATACACTGAGGGAAGTAAGTTGGAAGGATATAATGGATTGAATTGATTAGTGATTAGAAGAGTTTTATTGAGCTTAGCATAGATCTGAATACTTGAAAATTGAGTTGTATTTGAATCAGATCACTATTGTATTAGTTTAACCATTATTACAGCTAAATCTCTTAACCGAGTGGACTTAACAATCTTATTTGTATTTCAATATGACATTCAAGGAATTTTAATTGTTTTCTTGTTGACCCCATAGTGAATGTTGGTCAAGGGAGAACTATTAGTGATAAATCCTCTAACAAGGTCACACCTTACAGTGTGTTTTGTAACCTTTAACAGGGTTGACTCCTAACCGAGCTCACTTCAGAAGAGTGAAATATTTTGGGTTACCAGTCCCAGGTGGTTTTTCACTTAGCAGAGTTTCCACATTAAATATTTGTGTTGTGTTATTTGTTGTGATTTCATTTCTATCATACTTTACATATTTCATATTTGATTAATCGGTAAACACAATTTTTGAAATTACTGGCAATTAGTAAAAGAAGAGAAAGTCATTATCGAATAGCTTACCAAGTTGATTAGTTGTTTTGAAGAAGTTTGAAAAAGTACATCTAAGAGTTTGGGACTGTAGGATAACTGAATTAACTGATTCACCCCCCTCTTAGTTATCTAACAATTGGTATCAGAGCATATTGGTTTCTTGGAAGAAATTTTTAAGGACTTGAGCTAAAGATCACAAGATGTATAAAAGGGAGGTGCCTAAGCTGAACAAAGATAACTTCTCTACATGGAAAAGTAGGATGAGGCTGCACATATCTAGAATTGGAGAATCTACCAGTATTCTACTTAAATAATGCATACATTCAACCATCTACTAGACCTTTGATAGTTGATCAGTTGAGAGATAGACATGAACAGAACATGACAATGATAGAGATTGTTGCTACCATATTAGATGTTGAATTTGAAGATGTGAAGACATGCACAAATGCTAAAGTAATGTGGGATAAACTTGCACTAGTTCATGGAGGAGATGCGAATGTATTGAGGGCAAGAGCTAAAAGTCTTAGAGGTAGATTTGATGATATGAAGATGAAAGAAGGTGAAAACATTTCACAGTACAGTAACCAAATCAAGGAGGTTGTCAATGCTATTAGAGGAGTAGGAGGTATTATTGATGAAGACACTGTTGTGAGTACATTCTTAGAACCTTGTTGCCTGCTTATGCATTAGAATCTCTGCTATTCATGAAATGAGATCTGCACCGGGTAATGTTCTTACACTTGATAGCCTAATTGGTAAATTGACTTCTTTTGAGCTGAATAACTTTGATAACATTATTGTACTGAGTGTTGAGTCTGCATTAATGTCATCTTTGAAGATTAGAAAGTCAAGTAGTAAACATAACATAAGAAATAAATGTGACAGTGACAGTGAAGATGAACTTGATGATCTTGAAGCACTTATGGATAGGAGACTTCAAAAAGGTAAAGGAAGGTATAAAGGAAAGTTACCTTTAGCATGTTTTAATTGCAAATAAATTGGCCATATTGTAGCTAGATGTCCTAATAGGAAAGATGATTATAGAGACAATGACCAATCTGGAGAAAGAAAGTTTGACATAAGAGATAACCAAGATCACATAAGAAACTAACAGTATGACATGAGAAATAATTGAGACTAGCTACAAAGATAAAGGCAAGAAGGCTTGTTACATAGTTGGAGATGATGATGATGATACCGATACCAACACTGATGAATACATTGAGGTGGTATTCATTACTTTGAAAGAAGATTCAGAAGAATAAGAAAGGTATGTTGAAACAACATCTAAAGTTAGCAAGAATGATACATGGATTTTAATAGTGGCTTTACACATCATATGACTGGTGATGAGGACAAATTTGAATATCTTGAACACTATAATGGAGGATCTGTTAAAATGGGTAATGATACACCTTGTCTAGTGAAAGGAAAGGGATCTATCTTGTTGAATAATCAGATTATATGTGAGAATGCATATTGGGTGAAAGGGCTTAACTATAATCTATTAAGTGTAGCACAATTGAATAATTTAGGTCACCGAGTTGCATTTGAAAGTAGAAAGGTGAAGATCTATGATGAAACCATAAAGTTGGTCGGTATTGGTGAACAATCCAAAGGTAATCTATTTTATCTTGACAATGCTGGAACATCATGTTTGTTGGTGAGAAATGAAGATGTGTGATTGTGGCATAAGAGACCGTGTCATGTGAATTTTGATAACATGGTTAAGATCAGTAAGAAGAGAAAAGTTAGAGGTTTACCGAACCTAACTAAACCTGACCATGTCACATGTAATCAATGTTAGAAAGGGAAAATGACTAAATCTAGTTTTAAGAGAAAGAACTATTCTTTTAAAGGTATTTTGGAGTTTGTGCACACCAACTTGTGTGGTCCTATGAGAACTCAGAGTTATTATGGTGACAAATATTTCATTTTATTTTTTTATGACTACTCTAGGATGATGACAGTTATGTTTTTGAAGGAGAAATCTGAAGCCTTCAAAATGTTAAAGTGGTATAAAGATAAAGTGGAAAAGGAAACCAAAAAAGAGTTAAAATACTTAAGATTTGATAGAGGAGGTGAGTTTGTTTCTGATGAATTCACTAACTTTTGTAATCAGCATGGAATTAAAAGATAGGTTTCTTCACCGAGGACACCACAACAAAATGGTATTGTTGAAAGAAGGAACCGATCTATAGTTGACCGTGCTAGAACATTGATGATTAAGAAGGATAATGCACAAATGTATTGGAGAGAATATGTTAGCACTATTGTATACACATTGAACCGAGTTCAATTGAAGAAAGACACAAACAAGACACCTTATGAGCTATGGTTTGGATACACACCTAATGTAAGTTATTTCAAAATTTTTGGAAGCAGATGTTACATTCTGAAAGATGATAGAAATGGAAAATTCAATTCTAAAGGTGATTAAGGACTATTCTTAGGATATTATACTAAGAGAAAAGCATACAAATTTTTGAACATGGTTACTAAAAAAATGATTGAAAGTGCAAATGTGAAATTTGATGAGTTTACTGAGAAAAATGATGAAGAAAGTAGGAATGAATCAAAATAATATGGTAGATTTACATATATTGAGCACTCAGACACCCTACCTGAGCCACAAGTTGAGTCTACCAAGTGATAGGAAAATGCTACTGAGCATCAACAAATACAAATTGAGAATCGGGAAGATGTAACAGAGGAAGAAATTGAGCCTGCACTGACTGATGAACAAAGAAGAGAACAAGTGTTGGAAAAATTTGTGAGAAGACACCATCCACATAATTAGATTATTGGAGACAAGTAAGCTGGCATGATGACAAAAAGTAAGTTAAGACATAACACATGCTTAGTTTGTGAATTTGAACTTAAAAATGTTAAAGATGCACTTGAGAATGAGGAATGGATTAACACAATGAATGAAGAAATTGAACAGATAGAGAAAAACAAAACATGGACATTGGTATCAAGACTGAGTGATAAAAATGTGATTGGTACTAAATGGATGTTTAGAAGCAAGTTGAATGAGAATGGTGAAGTGACTAGAAATAAAGCAAGACTTGTATGTAAGGGATATGCACAAAAAGAAGGAATTGACTATGGTGAGACTTTTGCACCAGTAGCTAGACTTGAAGGAGTTAGAATACTACTTACATTTGCTGCACATAAAGGATTTAAAGTATATCCAATGGATGTGAAATCTACATTTTTGAATGGAATTATTGAGGAAGAGGTTTACATATAAAAACCTAAAGGTTTTGTTGATTAGAATAAGAAGAACATGGTTTACAAATTGCACAAAGCAATGTATGGACTGAAACAAGCACTAAGAGCATGGTATGAAAGGTTGCATGCTTATCTTATTAGTATTGATTTTGCGAGAACAAGTGACAATAGTGATTTATATTTGAAAGATGGAACTGATGATAATATACCTTTTTCTATAAAAAAAATTGATGATATAATATTTGGAGGTCATGATAATCTTTGCAAATCTTTTGCTGCTAAAATGAGAAAAGAGTTTGAAATGTCAATGTTTGGAGAGATTAAATTTTTTCTTGGTTTGAAAATACTACAAGAGAGTGAAGGCATATTCATCACATAATCAAAATACATCAAGGAAGTATTGAAGACATTTGGAATGGAAGATTCTAAACCAGTTGGAACACCTATGGTTACCAGATGCAAATTGATGAAATATGATTAATCAATCGAGGTAAATCAGACATTATATAGATCAATGATTGGAAAATTGATGTATGTTGTACACAGTAGTCGTGATATAGAACATGTAGTTGGGATTGTAGAAATATTTTTTGCTAATCCTAAAGAATCACATATGACTTTTGTTAAGAGAATTTTGAGATACTTGAAGAACACAAAGCATCATGGTTTATGGTACAAGAAGGAACAAAATTTTGAACTACAAGTTTACGCTGATGCAGATTGGGTTGAAAATATAGATGACCAGAAGAGTACTGCCAGTGGGACATTCTTTTTGGGAGAAAGACTTGTAACTTGGATAAGTAAGAAACAATCATGTATTTCTCAGTCAACTACTGAAGCAGAGTATGTTGTTGTTGTTGCTAATTGTTCAAATATTGCATGGATAAAACAATTGTTGATAGGAAGATCACTGACCCAGTGATAATATATTATGACAATACAAGTTCTATAAACATTTCAAAGAATCTAGTGATGCATGCAAAGACAAAATGCATATCAATTAAGTATCACTATTTGAGGGTACAAGAAAAGCAAGTGAAATTGGAGTTTGTGAAGCCTAAAGAACAACTTGTAGATATATTTACTGAACCCTTACCAAATGATACATTTGAGTACTTGAGGACTAGACTAGGGGTCCATCCCCTACCTATTTGTCATTGAGGTGATCAGTGTATCAACCTATAATTTATTATAAAATCAAATGATGTTGATGCATATTTCTCACACTTTAGGATTCCTAAGGTTGTGAAATATTGTGAAAGTGATGAACATAGTATATTATATATCATTACATGAAGGTACTTGATTTGGAATGAACACAAAGATACTATTTGGATACTAAAGAGCTATTTGTATATTTTCTTTTGGTATTGTTGTCAAAGGGAGAGAAGGATTCCTATGAAATATCATATCATTTAGAAGAGAAGGATTTCAAGAACACATGGAGAAAGAATCAAAGAACTGAACAAGATCAAATTCGCAGGGAGAGTCTGCATGAAATGTTGTTGTAGTGATTAAACATATGAAATATCAAGCTAGGGAGAGCTTACCAAGCTACAATATTTATCTATATAGTTGTAGAAGAGATGTTTGGTATTCTATGACATATTTCATAGTGTGTTTCCATCATTGCCAAATGGAGAGATTGTTAACCTACAACTTATTGAATATCTTGATGAAGATTCAGGAGGTCACTGAGCTACTAATGTGATATGTAAGATGATTAAATCAGTCAATATATTGTCATTGATGTCAACTAGTTTTGACTACACTTATCATGATAGTTACAAACATATGAACATCTGTAGAAGGAAGAAATGGTGAAGTAATGAGATATCTACATAAGGACAAGATGAATATGATAGATATAGATAAGGTATACATTGAGTAATTGATTGATGAGTCTATGACATTATATTGTTGACTTAAGCATGTTACATTATTCTATTATGAAGTTGAGATCAGAATTGAACAAGTTAATATGGTCGGTAATTGAAGATTTTTGTATACACTGAGTAAGTCTTGTGTATACCAAGTGACAATATTAACTGAGTTAGTATTCACCAACACATTCTGTATTGACCGAGTAAAAGAAGAATTAAATTTTTATAATAGCCGATTGAAATTGATGAGCTGGCATATGCTTATGATTTTGAGGTAAGAGATAGATTTTGTTATGAAGATCAAACGACTATAAAAATTCAGAAATGATCAAAGGGAAGAGATTGAAATGTGTTATTGTTAAACTATCAAGGAAGCTTGAAATGACAAAATGACTGATCGAGATTAAGAGGAAAAATCTAATGGCTAAGATGAAAATGGTTTACATGTCTATTTAAGATTCATGAGATTCATTGTTGAAAAAGTCAGATGAATTGAGATTGCAGGAGAATTCGCGTGAAATTTTTTTTCATGCACTACTGATCAAACAGGTTACAGACAGAACCGATCTGAACTGCAGACATTACCAAGCATTAGATATATATACACTGAGTGAAGTAAGTTGGAAGGATATAATGGAGTGAATTGATTATTGATCAGAAGAGTTTTATTGAGCTTAGCATAGATCTGAATACTTGAAAATTGAGTTGTATTTGAACTAGATCACTACTGTATTAGTTTAACCATTGTTACAACTCAATCTCTTAACCAAGTGGACTTAACAGTCTTATTTTTATTTCAATATGACATTCAAGGAATGTTAATTATTTTCTTATTGACCCCATAGTGAATGCTGGTCAAGGGAGAAATGTTAGTGATAAATCCTCTAACAAGGTCACACCTTACAGTGTGTTTTGTAATCTTTAACAGGGTTTTCTCCTATCTGATCTCACTTTAGAAGAGTGAAATATTTTGGGTTACTGGTCCTAGGTGGTTTTTCCCTTAGTAGGGTTTCCATGTTAAATCTTTGTGTTATGTGCTATTTGTTGTGATTGGATTTCTATCATACTTTACATATTTCATATTTGATTGATCGGTAAACACAATTTTGGAAATTACTGGCAATCGATAAAAGAACAGAAAGTCATTATTGAATAGCTTACCAAGTTGATTAGTTGGTTTGAAGAAGTTTTAAAATATACATCTAAGAGTTTGGGACTGTAGGATAACTGAATGAACTAATTCACCCCCTCTTGGTTATTTAACAAGAATAATCTGATAGGTTTGTTGTGTCATGAACTTTATTTTTTGATGGTTTGAGTATACTTGGATGAATTAAGTTGATTAAGATACTTTTATGACTATGTTCTAAATGGTGTATATATGTTGTTCAAAACATCACCATAAGGTTAGGTTGCTTCTATTCTTTGATCTACATATTCATAATAAACACTCTTGTATGATTTTATGAATATTGATTCAGGATTAACCCAATCACCCTGTTAGCACATGCAAAAAATTTCATGGCTATAGCATTTTACCCCTGGTCTCTACAGTTGTTTTTAGGTCTCTGGCATAAGCCCTGGGTTCAAATTTTTGAAAAACTAGCCGTTGGTGTGAAAACCCTTTGTATTGTCCTGGCCCTGTTCTATTTTAATGTTACTTTTTCAGGCCACTTAAAATCCTTTTAATGTATGTGCCTTATTGTTTTATCACCTTGTGGGGTCGGCTGTTAATTTTTCCTAAGTCTCTAGCGCCCGACGGGCTTTAATATTTCCGAAGTCCTAGTGATTTATTTCTTCCTAGGTCCCTGCGTTAATTTTTCCTATGTTCTGCCCTTTAAAACTGTGTGGTTGTCGTTAATTTGCAAGACTACAGGCTATTAGAAGGTTCTAACATGTGATTACATGAATTCATGATAGTTTTCTCAGCGGGCCCTATTGTTTTTCCTTGCTGGCGGTTAAAGAGTCTTCAAGATCTACAGTTGTCGCCATTTTGTTGACAGGAGATGTGCAGGCTTTAACATCTTGCCTTAACAACAGTTGTCTGATCTCCTAAAGGATTAAACTATGGGTCCATAATGACATGTATGCACAAATGGTAGCATCTTATTGGTCCATGTATCAACACGTTGGTAGTTTTCAGTGGGACCTGGTTTCCGGATGCGTCAGAGGGTCCTAACAGTGTCAGAAAATCAACGACGGGCGCATGATCTTATGGGATGTGTCAGGGGTTTAAGATCATGCACCGACCGTCAATTCAATCTTTCTTAGAGGGGATAAAGTGTGGTAGGTCCACATGCCAGGTGTGCTAATATGGCAAGCTATGATTGGTCCACGGGTGAGTGACTGGACATGCTGTCAGTGGGGCCAAGTTTTTCGAGGTTCAGTGGGTTCTGATAGTGACAGAGCATCAACGGTCAGCATGTAATCTGATGAGTCTTTTCTGACACATGTGAGCTTAAGATAACCGTTGATCTCTCTTGGTGTTTGAGGGTTGTCAGAGCAGGGTAAGATTCTTGATCTAACGTTTGTCTTAAGTTCTGATAGAATCTTCTTGATACTTGTGAACTTAAGACATCTGTTGATTTCATCAAAGGTGGGCCCAGGTTTGGTCTTATGGTTTTGCGGTCCTGATAAATTTGGTTAGTGGCCTGATAAATTCTAATGCTTTTCACTCATTCACGAAATGAGATGGCGGTACTCTGAAAAGGCTGGCGATTCAGCGAATGTGTATTTGCGTAATCGCTAAACTATTTGGTAGATAGATAAAGTTCTCCATGAACTGATGAAAGCCTTCGGTCACCAGTTCGCTAGATGTAGCTAGGATGAGTTAAGTCCCTTTGGTCACCAGTTCGTAGGGTTAAGTGGTGAGTTAAGGTTTTATTTCATGAATAAGAAATGCCTTGTCACGTAGTCGTTAAAAGGTAACCTGAGGATGGCAGTTAGGTTAAAGACTTAAAGACCGTGAAAAGGAAAGATCTAACAGTCAGGACTTAAAGTTGGCCCAGATTTAAATTATGACCACCGATTTGCTGCTGGTACCATGAATGTGATCGTTGCTTTTCAAATTTGAATTTCTAAGGGTTTCTCCACGATAGAAAGGACCAGAATTGAATGCTTTCATGACTAGATTTGATTTTTTTGGTGGTGCTTGCTATTGCAGTGTGGTCCAGGGTGTTCCATGATCATTTGTAGGGGTTTGTACTATGTTTTTTTTTTGCTTGAGGTGTGTTGCAAGTGGCTGAAAGGGTTGACATTTTGGGCATTTTTGTGATTCTCAGTACCTTCTTAGTGAGATTTGTCATGATTGGAATCACTCCGAGATCTATCTTCTCCTAGTTGCCTGGGTTTCTTCCCCTGTAATAAATTTGTGACCATTTCTAATGGGTTTAGTGGGTGAAACCATAATCCTAGTCATTCGTAGCTTGTTGCAACCTATTTTGGGTTTCCAAGATGAGTAGGGGGTATATATTGCAGAATTTTTGACTTAGTGCGGGTTCCAAAACTTTCTTTTGGTCCCTGGTTGTTGTTGATGGTAATATACTAAGCAAGGAGAGTCTGGATTTTGGGTCTATTTCTCTTCGCATTTTGTTGTCTTGGTAATGTATTGATTCTAAAAATTAATGAGAATACACTTGAATTCTTGTCTCAGATCTTTGATTGTCTTCTTTTTCTGATTGTGGATTCATATATGTTAAGGTCACAAAGTGTATTAGCATATGGTAAACAAAGAGTATTGTGAGATCAGCTTGGAGTTCCTAACAAAGTTAGGATTAAAGCCTTTAGGGTGATTTCAGTGAGTCCATTGTTAGATTGGAATTTGATGATCATGTTTGGGAGTGAGGGGAGTAATAGGCAAAGCACTTACTCTAAGTTCATGTGTATTTGAGTTAAGGTTTTAGGTTGATATATGTTATTTAGTGACTCTTTGCCCTGGGATAAGGCACTGATCTATTCTTTGGAGGCAATCCATCATCTTCAATCACACACACACAAATTTAAATGATAATATCTTTCAGTCAGTTAGTAGAGGATATAATTGCATATTTTTTTGAGACTCCTTTGGAGAAGTGAGTCAAGGGTACACCCGCCTGAGCATTAAGGCTCAAAGTGTAGGAGGATCTCTTTTGATCCTTGTTAATTGGCCCTCTTCCTTGTAGACTTTGGAGTGGTGATAGAGTCAAAGTTATTTTAAAGTTATCCATCAAAGTATAAATCCACAAGTTGAAGATCAAAGGGATACTTGTTGAGGGACAAAGAACCAAGAACTCTTAGAGATGCTTTTAGGATTGCTATCAACATTGAGAACAATATGAAGATATCAGGGAAGTTGGGTGGGAAGAGAAATGACCCTAAGTTGTTTGGGGACAAGAAAGACAAAAAAGAAAATGATAGGAATGTTGGAACTAAGAGGCAAGAAGAAGATAAATTGGATAAAGTGCTCAATGCATTAAAAGATTTGAAGGCACCTGCAAATAGGAACATCAGTGCTCCTACCAATGAGAGGCCTCAGTTCAACAACAATTTCAATAAGCAGAATAGATTGCAGAATTACCCCTACAACACCTAATGGAAGGATGGCAAGCCTATTGTCACTGCTAGAAAAGGAAACAATGACAGAGGTGTCCCTGACCCTCTACAAAAGGCTTCAATAAATGTCATGGAGGACATACCTTGGTGTGTTGCATGACAGTCCCCTCATTTTGTAGAGCATTGTGTGGTTGCACATTCTATGGCTGCAAATCAAGATTGTGGCAATGAGGAGATAGATCAAGAAGAAGATCAAGATGATGTTGGATGCAACATGGCTACTTCATATCTAGGATATGAGGATGATTTTGATTTTGATGAAGAAGCAGATATAAATGTGAAGAGACATAATTAGGCCCTTTTTCATGAAGATGTTTTTTCTAATAGTGAAGATATTTATAAAAAACATGTAACATGAACTCTTCTTCTGAGCCAATAAGTTTAAGAAGACCTTCTAGAGAAGAGATGGATAGGATTACTGTAGAGATGATTTCCCAAGTGCAAACTAGAGGCATGGTGGCAAGGAATACAAATGAGAAAGCTGCAAGAATGTTCATAAAGAGTGCCAACTCTGGAGAGCCAAATGAGAACAAATCAAAAGGTGATCACATGGTGAAATTCAAGAATGTAAAAGGTAAGAATTGTGAGCCTAAGGGAGTTGGAGTTGAAATAATTTCTAGTGAGATTGAAAAGCCAGTTAACACAATGGCTAAGATTGAAAAAATGAGGGTGGCCAATACACCTAATGTATCAGACAAATAAAAGTATGCTAAGGCTATGCAGATTGAGATTCCTTCCTCTGCTCCTATTGATATGTTAGCTATATTGTCCCAAATTACAGTTAAGGTTCCATTGTCAGAATTATTAAGGATCCCTGAACACAAAGATAGAGCTATTGCATGGGTAGATAATGTTCATAATAATGATGTTGCATGCAATGGATCTCAAGACAAAGCTTTGAAAGGTGTTGCTGCTCAGGGAATTGTATCTCAAATTCCTCCTATATATTTGGATAGTTTTGTCAATGCTAGCCTTGAGAACATTGATCCATTCTTTTTAAGTGTCCTTGTGAATGGAATGAAACTAGAAACTGTATGATTGATAGTGGTGCCTCTAATACTGTTATGCCTTTCAAGATTATGGAAAAGTTGGGCCTTAAAGTTGATATAGTTCAAGGTAGATGTTGTGCAATGGATCAAAGGGAAGTACTAGTTATTGGGACCATCAATGCAATGCCATATAGGTTGGCAGCATATCCAAAGAAAGAGTTAACAATGAGTGTTTTGGTGGTGGACATCCCTCCTCATTATGGGATGCTACTATCTAGAAGATGGAGTGCTACCATGGGTGGAAGTTTACAGTGTGATATGTCCTATGCCACTTTCAAGATTGATGATCAGTTTGTCAAGATTGAGTGAGAACCAAGAGTATGCCACATGATTGAAAGGAATATTTACTATGAAACTACATGTTTTGTGGATACTGATATTAATGCTTTTAGGATAGAGATCCCTAAGCTTGAGAAGGAACCTATTTTGTCACCTATCTCTATTGAGGTAAGTGTTAATTTTGTGAAGGGTGAGCTGTGAGTAATGTACTTTGATGGTGCAAATTGCAAGGAAGGAGCAGGAGCAGGTATTTTACTTATTTCTCCTAATGGAAACACCTACAAATTTTCTTTCACATTAAATTTCTTTTGTACCAACAATATAGCAGAAAATGAGGCAATGTTGTTAGGACTGAGGTTGGCACAAAAGCATGGTATTAAATGCATAAGTGTTGTTGGTGATTCTAAGTTGGTGGTGTCCCAAGTTAGGTTAGTATATGCTTCCAAGAACAAGAGGTTGAAACAATATAGGAATGCAGTTTGGGATTTGATTGAACATTTTGATGCCTTCAATATTGAGTGGAAGGATAGGAGTAACAATAAGATGGCTGACTTGTTAGCCAATATAGCAATCAATCCCACTGATATTACATTTTCTGGTATTTCTAAAGTTGAAATTTAGGCTAGGCCTAGTATACCAGATAATATTGAGAATTGGCAAGTTTTTGATGATGATAATGATATCTTGAAGTTTATGAATTATGAAGATCAGTATCATGGTTAGGAATTTGATTGTTTAGCCTTGGTTGAGTCAGTAGAAGGAAAAGAGGTTGTCTTAGGAAATGAGGTCATTCAACTTAGAACTAACAAGGCGCCCAAGGGGCTTGTTGTTTTGGAGACTATCTTTGATAACCAGGATAGAGTTCAAAAGAATATCAAAAGAGAAGATCATGCTGATATAGAGGAGATAAATCTTGGAACACATGAGGCACGTAAGAGGGTATACATTGGTAGGGACATGTCTCTCAATGTGAGAAAGTCTTTGATTGAATTATTGAGAAAATTCAAGCATGTTTTTGCATGGTCATATGATGACCTAAAGGTTTATAGAGAAGACTTATTTCATCATATTATTCCATTGAAAGAAGATGCTAAACCTTTCAGGCAAAAACAAAGGCCTATTAATCCTACTTTGGCACCCAAGATGTGAGAATAATTAATGAAGTTGAGAGATGCTGGAATTATCAAGCCTATAAGGCACTCTTCTTGGGTTTCAAACCTTGTTCTTGTGAGAAAGAAAAATGGTGACATTAGGCTTTGTGTGGACTTTAGGAATTTGAACATCAGTTCATTAAAGGATAACTATTGTTTGCCCAATATGGAAGCTATGTTGCAGAAAGTGACCAGATCAGAATTGATGTCTATGATGGATAGTTTCTCTGGTTACAATTAGGTAATTTTCAAGGAATCAGAACAATTTAAGATAGCTTTCACAACACCTTGGGGGACATATGTTTATGTGAGAATGCCTTTTGGTCTCACAAATGCTAGTGCTACTTTTCAGAGGGCAATGGATGTTGCCTTTTCAGATTTTATCAATGATTTCCTTGTTGTTTATCAAGATGACTTAACTGCCTATTCCAAGAAGGAAGAAGATCACTGTATTTATTTAGAGAAAATATTTTTGAGGGCCTTGGAATATGGCATTTCATTAAATCTAAGGAAATGTGCTTTTGGTGTCATTGAAAGTAAGTTGCTTGGCCACTTAGTTGGGAAGCAAGGAGTGAGAATTGACCCTGAAAGGGTAGCAACTATTGATAAAATTCAGAGACCAAAGAATGTTAAAGGGATTCAATCCTTCTTTGGTCAGGTCAATTTCTTAAGGAGGTTTGTGGAAAACTTTGCAGAGGTTACTAGACCTATTTCTAAGATGTTGAAGAAGGGATTTACAATCAATTGGGAGGGTGAACCTAATGAATCTTTCAAAAATATCAAGCAGGCTATCAAAGATGCACCAGTGCTTAAGGCACCTGATTATAGTGTCCCAATGCATATCTTTTCCTTTGCATCTTTTCACACTATTGCTGCAGTTTTGTTACAAAAGAATAAGGATGGTTTTGAGCAGCCTATTGCATTTTTCAGTAAATCTTTGCAGGCTACTGAATTGAATTATGACATAAATGAGAAACAGGCTTATGCACTTGTGAAGGCAGTCAAGCCTTTTAGGTGTTACTTGATGGGGGCAGTTGTGATTGCTTTTGTGCCAAGTGCAGTTGTGAAGGATATTTTCTCATAGTAAGAGGTGTCTGGAAGAAGATGCAGATTGGATCAATAGGATCCAAGAATTCAATGTTGACATCCAAATTACTAAATTGGTTAGAGGACAAGGATTGGCAAAACTGATGGCTCAATCCAATCTTGATGCAAATCAGGTAAATCATTCTAAAATTGATTATACATGTGATATGGATGATTGTATCTGGTATCAAGATATTATTTATTACTTGAGAAACATGAAATGTCTAGATGAGATGAATGATAATCAAAAGAGGACATTGAAATTACAGGCCATCAAGTATGTAATTGTGAAATGTAAATTGTATAGAAAAAATTTAGATTGCATACTGTTAAAATGCGTAGATGAAGATCAGGCTAACAAGTTCTTAAAAGAAATGCATGAGGGGGTTTGCAGTGGACATTATATGGGTAGAACAACTGCTCATAAGATCTTGAGAGTAGGATTCTGGTGGCCCACAATCTTCAAGGATGCATAACAGTTGGTGAGGAGGTGTGATGCTTGTCAAAGGTTCTCTGGTAAGCTAAAATTTTTAGGTAATGTGCCATTAAAACTAGTAGAAGTTCAAGCTCCTTTCCAACAATGGGGAATTGATTTCATAGGGGAGATACCAAACAATTCAAGTGGAGGACACTCATGGATCTTAGTTTCCACTGATTACTTTACAAAGTGGGTAGAGGCTATACCTACAAGAAGGGCAACTAGTAAGGTGGTAACTAATTTTTTTGTTGAATAACATTGTTACAAGGTTTGGTTGCCTTGAGAGAATCATAAGTGATAATGCCATGTACTTTAGGTCCACTGAATATAAGGAATTATGTAAAGGTTTAGGAATTTAGATTTCTAATTCCTCACCTTATCATCCACAAGGAAATGGACAGGCAGAATCTACTAATAAGAGTTTGATTAAAATTCTAAAGAGAATTCTTGAAAAGAATAAGAGAGCATGGAATTCAAAGCTGCCATTAGCTCTATGGGCTGATAGGGTGACTGTGAAGAGGGCAATTGGTTGTGCACCATTTGACTTAGTATATGGAATACATGCAAGAATGCCTCAAAATAATTTATTGGAAATGTACAAGTTTGTTCAGTTATATGATGATGATTTAGATGATGAAATGTAGTTGAGAATTGAGGACCTCATTAGGTTGGATGAGACTAGAAGAGAGTCAGTTGCAAGACATGCCAAATTGCAGTTGTAGGCTAAGAATTTGTATGACAAGAAGACTGTTGACAAAAAGTTTGAGCCTAGTGATTTGGTGTTAGTTTGGAATGCCAGATTGGAGGATAAAGGAAAACATGGTAAGTTTGATCCCATTTGGCTAGGGCCATATCTAATTCATGAGAAATGGGGCCAAGATTCATACATTGTAAAAGAATTAAATGGTGATGTTCAGGAATTGCCAGCTCATGGATAATTCTTGAAGAAATACTTCAATTGAAGGTATTTTATTTTCCATGAACAGTAGTTAGGTCTATATAAATTGTAAATTCTATAAATAAGCTGCTTGCCCCTGTTCCATTTTGTCTTGGTTCCTAGGGTTTTGGTCCTGTTGCTCTTTGCTGCCAAGTTTTCCAGTGGGATGGTCTACTTTAACCAGTGATTCTAGATCCTTGTTATGCCTATAGGAGGCATACATCCCTAGACAAAGCCATTGTTAGCATGTGCAAAAAATTTCATGGCTATAGTATTTTCCCCTTGGTCTCTGCAATTGTTTTTAGGTCTCTGGCATAAGCCCTTGGTTCAAATTTTTGAAAAACTAGCCGTTGGTGTGAAAACCCTTTGTATTGTCTTGGCCCTATTCTATTTTAATGTTACTTTTTTAGGCCACTTAAAATCCTTTTAACGCATGTGCCTTATTGTTATATCACCTTGCAAGGTCGGCTGTTAATTTTTCCTAAGTCTCTAGCACCCGACGGGCTTTAATATTTCTAAAGTCCTAGTGATTTATTTCTTCCTAGGTCCCTGCGTTAATTTTTCCTATGTTCTGCCTTTTAAAACTATGTGGTTATCATTAATTTGCAAGACTGTAGGCTGTCAGAAGGTACTGACATGTGATTATGCAACTTCACGACAGCTGTCTCAGCAGGCCTTGTTGTTTTTCCCTGTTGGTGGTTAAAGAGTCTTCAAGATCTATGGTTGTCGCCATTTCGCTAACGGGAGATGTGCGGACTTTAACATCATGCCTTAACGATAGCTGTCTGATCTCCTAAAGGATTAAACTATGGGTCCATAATGACACCTATGCACAAATGGCAGCATCTTATTGGTCCATGTATCAACATGTTGGCAGTTTTCAGTGGGACCTAGTTTTCGGATGCGTCAGAGGGTCCTGATAGTGTTAGAAAATCAACGATAGGCAGATGATCTTATGGGATGTGTTAGAGGTTTAAGATCATGTGCTGATCATCGATTCAATCTTTCTCAGAGGGGATAAATTATGGAGGGTCCACATGCCAGGTGTGCTGATATGGCAAGCTATGATTGGTCTACGGGTGAGTGACTGGACATGCTATTAGTGGGGCCAAGTTTTTTGAGGTTTAGTGGGTTCTGATAGTGAAAGAGCATCAACAGTCAGCATGTAATCTAATGAGTCTTTTTTGACACATGTGAACTTAAGACAGCCATTGATCTCTCTTGATGTTAGAGGGTTGTCAGAGCAAGGTAAGATTCTTGATCTAACGGTTGTCTTAAGTTCTGATAGAATCTTCCTGACACTTGTGAACTTAAGACATCTGTTGATTTCATCAAAGGCGAGCCTAGGTTTGGTCTTATGGTTTGGTGGTCTTGATAAATTTGGTTAGCGGCCCGATAAATTCTAATGCTTTTCGCTCATTCATGAAATGAGATGGCGGTACTCTGAAAAGGCTGGTGATTCAGTGAATGTGTATTTGCGTAATCACTAAACTATTTGGTAGATAGATAAAGTTCTTGATGAACTAATAAAAGCCTTCAGTCACCAGTTTGCCAGATGTAGCTGGGATGAGTTAAGTCCCTTTGGTCACTAGTTCATGAGGTTAAGTGGTGAGTTAAGGTTTTATTTCATGAATAAGAAATGCCTTGTCGCGTAGTCGCTAAAAGGTAACCCGAGGATGGCAGTTAGGTTAAAGACTGAAAGACCGCAAAAAGGAAAGATCTAATGGTCAGGACTTAAAGTTGGCCTAGATTTAAATTATGACCGCCGATTTGCTACTGGCGCCATGAATGTGATCGTTGCTTTTCAAATTTGAATTTTTGAGGGTTTCTCAATGACAGAAAGGACCAAAATTGAATGCTGTCACGATCGGATTTGATTTGTTTGGTGGCACTTGTTGTTGCAGTGTGGTCTAGGGTGTTCCATAATCATTTGTAGGGGTTTGTACTGTGTTTTTTTTTGTGCTCGAGGCATGTTGCAGGTGGCTGAAAGGTTGACATTTTGGGCATTTTTGTGATTCTCAGTACCTTCTTAGTGGGATTTGTCATGATTGGAATCACTCCAGGACCTGTCTTCTCCTGGTTTCTTGGGTTTCTTCCCTTGTAATAAATTTGTGACCATTTCTAATGGGTTTAGTGGGTGAAACCCTAACCCTAGTCATTTGTAGCTTGTTGCAACCTATTTTGGGTTTCCAAGATGACTAGGGGGTATATATTGTAGAATTTTTGACTTAGTGCGGGTTCCAAAACTTTCTTTTGGTCCCTGGTTATTGTTGATAGTAATATACTGAGCAAGGAGAGTCTGGATTTTGGGTCTATTTCTCTCTGCATTTTGTTGTCTTGGTAATGTATTGATTCTAAAAATTAATGAGAATACACTTGAATTCCTGTCTCAGATCTTTGATTGTCTTCTTTTTCTGATTGTGGATTCATATATGTTAAGGTCACAAAGTGGATTAGCATATGGTAAACAAAGAGTATTGTTAGATCATCTTGGAGTTCCTAACAAAGTTAGGATTAAAGCCTTTAGGGTGATTTCAGTGAGTCCATTGTTAGATTGGAATTTGATGATCAAGTTTGGGAGTGAGGGGAGTAATAGGTAAAGCACTTACTCTGAGTTCATGTGTATTTGAGTTAAGGTTTCAGGTTGATATATGTTATTTAGTGACTCTTTGCCCTGGGATAAGGCACTGATCTATTCCTTGGAGGTAATCCATCATCTTCAATCACACACACACAAATTTAAATAATAATATCTTTCAGTCAGTTAGTAGAGGATATAATTGCATATTGTTTTGAGACTCCTTTGGAGAAGTGAGTTAAGGGTACACCTGCCTGAGCATTAAGGCTCAAAGTGTAGGAGGATCTCTTTTGATCCTTGTTAATTGGCCCTCTTCCTTGTAGACTTTGGAGTGGTGATAGAGTCAAAGTTATTTTAAAGTTATCCATCAAAGTATAAATCTACAAGTTGAAGATCAGAGGGAACTACCAACACACCCTATGGATCATATTATGGAGTCAATCTGACCCTTGTCTTGTAATTAATTAGTAATACTTTGTATGATGGGTTCTTATACCCTAGTGACATCATACTTGAAGTCTATGCTTTCTCATATATTATTATATGATGAGATTCTTTCAAAATATGTTGGATAATATGTTCATTCTAATTATAGTTTTTAAATGATATGAATGTCATGTAATGAATTATAGTCTTAGAATATTTAATGGAATTTGGTTTATATACATGATGACATTATCAATGATGATATTTCATTTTTATTTTGAGATTATGGTGGAGCTAACAATACTAACTCAATAATGATTTAGAATGAGTATTGTATGGTGTGTGTGTAGCATGAGGGGAGGTAGTCATAGTCACTTCTGTGGGAGATCCACATGATGTTGCACTCCCCCTCCTTGTTTGTCACTTCTTGCACACACACACACACACATTTGTGTTTCTCAACTTGGTGATGCATGATGCATGTATCAAACATTGAATCCACCTGGCCACACAAGTATCAGTGTGCCTTCAAAATCCTCAAACATTGTTGTCATGGAGATACTACCAAGGTTACCTCAAGTATACCCTCTTGACTTAGGTCCGTTTCTTAGGAAGACACCCTATTTGGGCTTGGGTTGTATTATTATTTTGATGGTTTTTAAATTTATGTTTTGGTCAGTTGATCTTGTTCTTTTATTCTTGTCAATTATGGTTGTAATATGATTCTTGGTTATTTTAATTTTATATATATATATATATATATATATATATATATATATATATATATATATATATATATATATATATATATATATATATATATATATATATATATATATATATATATATATATATATATATATAATGGATATATTACGTGTTTAAATAAGTTTATGGAATGACTAAATATATGTGTATATATGTATATATGGGTGCACACATATATACATAAGAATAAGAATAATAAGAATAATGATAGTGATAGTAATACTGATGATGAACTTGATGAGCTTGAAGCTCTTATGGCTAGAAGATTGCCCAAAGGTAAAGGAAGGTATAGAGGCAAGCTACCTTTAGCATGTTTTAATTGTAAAGAAGTTGGCCACATCACTGCTAGATGTCTGAATAAGAAAGATGATGATAGATCCAAAGAATGATTTGAAGGAAGCTATGGGAGAAGAGTCAACAGTGGCTACCGACACAACAACAAAGATAACCGAGATAGCTATGACAAAGGAAAAAATGTATGTTACATAGCCCAAGAATTTGAACGTGAATCTGACATTGATGATGATGTAGAAGTAGTATTTTTTGCTATGAAAGATGATTCAGAGGAAGAAGAGAAACATGAAGAAACAACACTAATCTCTAAAGTAAGAAGAAATGATACATGGATCATAGACAGTGCCTGTACACATCATATGACTGGTGATATAGAGAAATTTGATCTACTTGATGAATATGATGGAGGATTTGTTAGAATGGGAAATGATGCACCTTGTATGGTGAGAGGTAAAGGTTCACTGATGATTAATGATAGAATAAAATGTGAAAATGCATATTGGGTAGATGGACTAAACTATAATTTGTTAAGTGTGGCACAACTGAATAACTCAGGCCACTGACTTGCTTTTGAGAGAAGAAAGGTAAGAATCTATGATAATGGAGGAAGACTTGTCAGAATAGGTACACAATCCAGAGGTAATCTATTTTATCTTGATATTGATCAGTCTTCTTGTTTATTAATGAAGGATGAAGATGCATGGTTGTGGCATAAGAGGTTATGTCATGTGAATTTTGATAACATGATCAAAATTAGTAAGAAGAAAAGAGTTAGAGGGTTGCCTAACCTATCAAAACTGGATCATCCTATGTGCCATAAATGTCAGAAAGGTAAGATGACTAAGTCTAGTTTTAAGAGCAAAGACTACTCAACAAAGAAGATACTTGAGTTAGTTCATATCGACCTATGTGGTCCTATGAGAACTCAGAGCTATTATGGTGATAGATACTTTATTCTTTTTGTTGATGACTATACTAGATTGATGACTATTATGTTCTTGAAAGAGAAATCTGAAGCATTTAAGATGTTTAAGTGGTATAAGGCAAAGGTAGAAAAAGACAATGGTAAAGAAATTAAGTGCTTAAGATCTGATAGAGGAGCTGAATTTATCTTTGATGAATTTACTAATTTCTGTAATGAGCATGGTATTAAGAGACAGGTCTCTGCACCGAGAACACCTCAGCAGAATGGGATTGCTAAAAGAAGGAACAAGTCAATCATTGACTATGCTAGAACATTGATGATACAAAAAAATGTTGCTCAGACATATTGGAGAGAAGCTATCAATACAACTATATATGTGCTTAATCGAGTACAACTGAAGAAGGACACCAACCAGACATCTTATGAGCTATGGTTTGGACAGAAACCTATTGTAAGTTATTTCAGTATTTTTGGAAGCAAATGTTTTATTCTGAAAGATGAGAGAAATGGGAAATTTGATTCTAAAGGTGATGAAGGAATATTCTTAGGATATTCTACTAAGAGTAAAGCATACAAATGTCTGAATAAGGTTACAAATAAGATGATTGAAAGTACTAATGTCCGTGTTGATGATTTTGATGACAAGAACATAGAAGAAAGAAAGGAACCAGAAGACTATGGTAGATTCACTTACATTGAACTTCCTGATTATATACCAAAGTCACAACTTGTGATAACTGATCAACAGGAAAATAACCTTGAGGAACAGGAAAGGGAAACCGACGAACAAGATGGTGCTACTGAGAAAGGACATGAGCTTGAATAGGATGAACAAGAAAGAAGAAACCAAGTACTAGCTAGTTTTGTCAGAAGACATCATCTCGAGACACAAATTATTGGAGACAAAAAAACTGGAATGCAGACAAGAAGCAAAACAAGACAAGGTACATGTCTAGTTTGTGAATTTGAACCAAAGAATTTGAAAGTTGCATTAGAGAATGAAGAATGGGTTAATGCAATGAAGGAGGAAATAGAGAAAATAAAGAAAAAAAAAACTTGGTCCTTAGTACCCCGACCTAAAGATAAGAATGTTATCGGTACTAAATGGATATTCAGAAGCAAAATGAATGAAAATGGTGAAGTGACAAGAAATAAAGCGAGATTGGTATGCAAGGGATATGCACAGGAAGAAGGCATTGACTATGGTGAGACATTTTCACCTATTCCTAGATTGGAAGGAGTTAGAATGCTACTTGCATATGCTGCACACAAGAAATTAAAGGTTTATCAAATGGATGTGAAGTCAACATTTCTGAATGGTATACTTGAAGAAGAGGTCTACATAGAAAAACCTAAAGGATTCATTGATCCAGACAATAGAAACATGGTATGTAGATTACACAAAGATTTAGATGGTTTGAAACAAGCACCAAGAGCATGGTATGAAAGGCTGCATACTTGTTAAGTATTGGATTTGTAAGAACTAGTGAAAACAACAATTTGTACATGAAAGGTGATACTGATGACACTATTATTATTGCTGAAATTTTTGTTGATGATATTATTTTTGGAGGTCAAGATCATTTATGTAAATCTTTTTCTGATGACATGAGGAATGAGTTTGAAATGTCTACGTTCGGAGAGATTAAATTCTTTCTTGGATTACAAGTAATTCAACAGAGTGATGGGATATTCATCACACAGTCCAAGTACATAAAGGAAGTCTTGAAGACATTTTGCATGGAAGATGCTAAACCTGTGGGAACACCAATGGCTACTGGAAATTAACTGACAAAGGAAGATGAAACTACAAAGGTAAACCAAACACTTTTCCAATCCATGATTGGTAAACTAATGTATGTAGTTCACAGTAGACTAGATATAGCACATGTTGTGGGAATTGTTGCTAGATATTTTGCTAATCCTAGAGAATCACACATGATTGCTACTAAAAGGATCTTAAGATATATGAAAAAGATAGAGGATTATGGATTATGGTATCCTAAGGAAGGTAAGTTTGAGTTGAAGGTTTATACCGATGCTGATTGGGCTGGAAATGTGGATGACAGAAAAAGTACCACTGGAGGACCATTTTTCTTTGGTGAAAGACTTGTAACCTAGACAAGTAAAAAGCATGCTTGTATTTCTTAGTCTATAGCTAAAGCATAGTATGTTGTTGCTGCTACTAATTGCTCAAACATTGCATATATTAGGCAAGTGTTAGAAGGAATGAATGAGGTAATCACTGACCCAGTGATTATATATTGTGACAACACAAGTGCTATTAATATTTCAAAGAATCTAGTGATGCACTCTAAGAAAAAGCATATATCAATTAAGTATCACTACTTAAGAGAACAAGTGCAAGAGAAGCAAGTGAAGTTAGAATTTGTTACATCCAAAAAACAACTTGCAGATATCTTTACAAAGCCTCTACTGAAGGACACATTTGAATATTTGAGGACTAGACTTGGGGTCCATTCCCTATCTATCGGTCACTAATGTGATCTGGAGGTTCCATCAGCCTAATCTTATCAAATGATCACACATGTTGATGCAGCATAGTTCACACTTTGAGTATTGTTCAAGTTTGTGATTAAGTTTGAGGAACTGAAATAGATTGGGATATCAGTATACAAAGATACATAGATTGTATTAGACAACAAAGAGTTACTAAGCTACTATAAGAGATGATTATTTATTTGTTTCTTTGGCATTGTTGTCAAAGGGAGAGATAAATAATATGAAAAGGACAAGGAGAGATATGCACTGATGAGAACTATCTAAGGGAGAGAATGACAAAGCTGATTTAGTAATGTAGTGATTAAACATATTAAGCTAGGGAGAGCTTACACATCATTTGATTACAGAGTTGTAGAATACATGTTTTGTATGGGTATGGTACATTTCATATTACTTGATTTGCCATCAATGCCAAAGGGAGAGATTGATTAACTACAACTGATTTAGAACCTGAATGGAGAATCTATAATTCAAGATTACTAAGGAGTTGCTGATTAGATATGCAAGATGATTAAAGCAATATTATGTTGTCAATGATGTCAACTAGCTTGATAGTACTTATCTTGTAAGTTACTATACCGACACATCTAAAGAAAGGAGAAAGAGATGAAGAACATAAATATCTACATGAGGAAGATGTATATATCAGATGAGGATAAGGAATACACTGAGTAACTTGTTGATGAGTCTATGACTTGATGAAATTGACTTTATTATGTTGCATTCATTTATGATGACGAATAGAGCTGAAAGACACAAAGCAGTGTTGTCGGTAAATAAAACATTCTAGTATAGACCGATGGAATGTAGTGTATACCTAGCGTAGTGTTAACTGAGCTTGTGTTCACCAACACATTTCTTTGTTAACCGAGCAAAATAGAAAGGAATTAAATGATCAGTTTAGTCGATAAAGTGATGAGTTGTAAAGTGTATGAAATTGAGGTAACAGATAAGGTTTGTTATGAAGATCAATGACTAACATAAATCAAGAAGGATCTAATGGAGTAGATTGAAATGTGTTACTGACACATCAGCCAAGGAAGCTTAAAGCGGCAAAATTTATGAATATGATTAAGCGGCAAAATTTGATGGAGGAAAAGAAAATGATTTAATCATCTATATAAGAGACATTGGTTTCATTATTGAAACATCGCCCTAAGAAGAAGATACTATAGAACTATCATGTGAACAAGTTTTCATGCATTCTGATCATACTGGTTAATAAGAACCAAGCTGCAGAACAATTACCGAGCTACAGAGAGTAATTATTGATGGACAGTAAGTTGATATAGTATTGAATCTGAAGTGGTATATTGATTAGAAAGATTTGAATGAGCTAAACATTGATCTGTAAACTGCAATTGAAGTTGTTTCAAGGTAGATCATCTACTGTTACATAGTTAACCATTGTACACAGTCAAATCTCTTAACCGAGTGGACTATGAAAGTCTTTTGATGTTTCATTCATAGAGTGAACATTGTTATCCTGTCAACCCTAGAGTGACTGCTGGTTGGATGATAAATTCTGGTCTAAAATCCTCTAACAAGGTCACACTTAACAGTGTGCTTGTAACCTTTAACAAGGTTGGGTCTTCACCGACCTCACTTTAGAAGAGTGAACAATTTTGGGTTGCCGGTCCCAGGTGGTTTTTCCCTTCACAGGGTTTCCATGTTAAATCTCTTATTTTATGTGTTGATTGTGATATTTGTTTGTTATCATACTTTGCATATTACATGTTAGATTTGATCGGTAACTATTATAAGTTTTAAACTGACAATCAGTAAAAACACAGACAATGAAAGTATTTTATGTTTACCGAGTAACAAAAGTTGAAGAATTTGTTTTTTATTATACATTTTGTATTGGGACACTCGATAACTAATTGAAGCCCCTCTCAGTTATTCTAACAATATGTGTATATATGTATATATGGGTGCACACATATATGCCTATGTATATATAAATATATTTTTGTATGTATAAAGATATGTATATATATAATTAGAGTTGTGATGTAAATATTGTATTGAGATATAAAATAAAATAAGAAAAAATAATAGAAGATCTAATATTATTATGCTTAATTGGAAAAGCTAGCTTTCTAGGAGATTCAAACTCAAGACCTCCTAGGAGTAAGGCTAGCTAGTTACCATTGGGCTATGCGAGTTACTTGATCATCTTTCTTATCATTAGTATAATTGATTACTTCATAAGCCTATTTAAATTAATAACTAATTAAATTTGTAACCTATCATTCATGAGAATAATTAATTAATTTGGAAACCAACTATGGAAGTTGGAGAAGTTGATTCCTGTAAAGTAACTCCTCCAACCATATAGTTGTCTATATGAATAAGGTAAAATATTTTTCCTGGAGGAGGGAGATTTTTGGAGAAAATGGGAAAAAAGGAAAAATAATATCATGGTTATCTGGTTATGGAGATTTTGAGAATAGGTATTTCAATTTGAAAATGGTGTTATTCATCAAGAGTTGAGGAAGATAACAATGTTTTATTTTTCTGATAAAATGGAGAAACAATTGTTGCAAGAAAAATACAGTCTTGATGCGGAGGCCATATCTCTCTAACCAACTGTTGGGTCTTGCTAAGTTTTAATATGCTGGTAAGAACCCAATTGCATCACTTCTCACTAGAGAAATTGAAGTAATATAATGCAGTACAAAAGTTATAGATCTTCGTGCGTGGGTTTATCCAAGAGGACAACAAGAAGGAAGTTGGACAGCCTGCAAGTTTATGGAATTGCTCTAACACCAAGGGAATTCTCTCAAAGACTATAGGTATAGTCTAAAATCAAAAATAATTTCTTGTGTCTATGTGATTTATTGTAAGAATGTGTTTTTTATTGTTTGTGTTCTATTATTGATCATATTTATAGATAAGTAAATTAGTTTAAAAATGTTCGTAATGGAGTTTGTAAATAAGTATCTGTATCTAATGATTAGGCTTGATGAGTTTGTCACTATCTAATATTGGGAGTGATTATGTCTTATGCATGGTTTTGAATTCTATGTGAATTTTATTTTTGGATACTTGTTAAACTCCTATTTAATTGTTATTGAGTTTTGGAAGTTTTAGAATGTCATTTTATCACCCTTCCTTTTTGATAGTTTATTTCAGGTGGTATTATTTTCTTCTATGTTCTATCTCTAATTTTGTGTATGAGAAAGATCCACATCATTATCAAGGTGTCTTTTGATGGCCATATATTATTCTTATTCATATTTTGCATATGGATAAGGTTAGGAATCATAATGAGGGCTAAGTGCACAGGAGAGTTTCCTAAACCTATGAATCAAGATATTTGAAGTGATTCCTTGTTCTTTGGGCTTGTGTTGGGGTAGGGGACTAGGTACCCTAGGCGAGTGGCTCACCATAGGTATTGGAACCCAAAGTGGTTTCCAGATGATCCTAAGGGTGAGTTTGTATTCAAGTGATAACCTTAAAATTAACTTGGGAGGGGGAATTCAAAGATAATGAAAGAAAATCTAATGTGATAATTTCCACATAGACTTGTTGGAGTACCGGGACCATGGGTAACTACCAGGGTGGATCTGTATTCATAAAGAGGGGACCAGGGCTACATGGTTTCTAGGGAGGATCCCAATACATAGGTTGTGTGATGACACTCACTTAGGTAGTATGATAGAACCTTGACCTTGGTATTGTAGCATGGTGATTTTTTGTGTGCTTTACTCTTGCTCTTTTGAGTTTTGTTTTCTTGGTTTCATTGGTGTTATATTGAATTAAGTCTTGAGAGTACTTGGGTTCTATCTCCTAGCACAGGGGTTGAAACTTCACAAGTTTCACATGGTTGGGTGGTTAATCTTATCGAGGCACTGTTTGTGGTTTCATGGATGACTTTACCTTTGGATTCATGCTTAGAAGCTATCAAGGATTCTACTTTTGTATCATGTACTTCAATGAATTGTAATTTTGATGTATTTATTTATTGAAAGCCCTTGTTGGGTAATGTAATGAAATGTAAATGAAGGGAAAATCAATGTAATGGGAATTGGTATTTCTAGGTGAAATGAAGGGAAAAATTATGCTCTTGTTTTTGTTATCAATATCAAAATAAGGTGGAATTTGTCATTTTTTTCCCTCCTATGTTATCTTGTAATAAAGTAAATGATCTCTTGCTTAAAAATTTAATCATATTATTTTGTGGATAAGGAGACCTAGTTTATATTGATGTGATAAGTAAGTTCTCTCATATAATAACCTAAAAAGGAATACTATGAAATGATTGGTTAATAAGATAAATGTTATTGTTAGATAAGGACTATAGGAAGTGATAAATGATAATGGAATCTAAATTGTGAAATAGCTATATAATTAAAAAATGAGATGTCAAATATTAAGGAAAGTTTATTGAAAAGAAGTACAATACATTTTTGGTTCATTGTAACCTATGATAGTAACTCAATAAATTGACTCACATATTGTTAACTTATGATTAATATTAAGAATGAGTTAGGAACATTTTGGTTGGTGCCTTAAAATATACATCTAGGTGGTAGGGTATGTGATAATGAATGATAATCTTTACCCTAATGTCTATATGAAACTAAATATATAAGATGGTTTATAGATGTTATGAAATTCCATTAGGTAGCTACGAGGAATGGATTGTGTTGGTAAATTAAATGATGGTGACTAATCACTGAAACATGTTCATGAGACAATGATAATTTATTATGAAGTTTTATAAATATGTTAGACTTGCATTTCATTATGAAACTCTTAAATGTAATTAGACTAATCAATATTGTTTGAGTAGCAGTGTTAAGGAACTTGTGAGGACTAGAAAATCTTCATTTATGTTGCATTCATGTTTTTTTAGTATATTTGTATCAATTCTTTTGATAATGTGAATTGTAATAGTTTCAAAAAAAATTTGACTTCATCTTTAGAGATTAGATGGTCAGTCCTTCTAGGTTTCCTGGCAGGGTGTTACAGTTTGTCTTTGTGGATTCCATCCAACTCTATCAAATACCTCTTTCTCACATTCATTAGGTCTTTCTCTTGGATGTTTAAAAAAATTCTAGTATATTTCATTCAAGATCTCACAACATTCTAAGCTCCCACATCTCTATTTTTTGCACTATCTTTGACTCTGTACCACCTTGTTATAGATTTTCTTCATCCTTGGATAGTTGCAACTCTCATATTTGGTCTTATATTGTGTATCTAAACTCTCTACCTTTATTTGTAGAGTTTACTTTCATATCCTTCTGTGACTTGATAATATTTATCAAACTTATCTCATACTTATCTTACATTATCATAGTTGATCTTGTCTATTTCATTTATTTATCACTGAAACTATCATGTATGATGACTGTCTATGGAGGTGAAAACACCAAAGTAGGGGTTTGACTAAGGCAATCCTCTTACAACCACAACCATTTTCCTTCTCTATTTGTGTGCCAGTTTCCATCATGCATTTGAGAGCTTCAGATTGGATCACATCATAAACCTTCAAATTAGGTTTTCTCTCTCTATCTTCCCTTCTTTCATTTTATTTAATCATAAAACACATAATCCGGTTGTTTCTCATTTAAATTTTTCATTTCCCTCATTTTGTGTACTTAGGATATTTATATTATGTTAATGTTATCTTCCCTTTATTGTACTTTCATAATAGTTTATTTTGCTATCAATTTTCTACATTTAATTTGACCCATATGTACTCTACCTGTACAAGATGCCAGCATGGTGCATTTGTGTCCATCAATCATAATGTAGTCTTTGGACCATGCATCTTTCTTAGGTAGTGAAATCATGGAGCTCAGGGCTTGGTCCTTGTAGTTCAACATATGTTTCTATAAAGAGATCAAACTGGTTATTACATTGTACAGATGATGTATAAATGATTCAGAATGAGTGAACAAAGTTTTGTGTATAGGGAAGTGTTTTGATCTTATTTCTAAGATCACATGTTGTAATATTGCATATTGGTTAAGTAACAATAGATTTGGTGAAGACTGGTTTCTGGACTGTGACAGTGGAATTTGACAGAGAAAGTCTCTATATTTTGAGTATATCTTACAATCAATATGGATTCAGTGTATGCGAGCTTAAGGGATATCAGATAACATATTAAGGAATGTTAATTGATCTTAGCAAGTCATGGGAAGCATGATGACATCAGCTATGACATGTGTTATGGAGGAGACCTATTTGGAGCTAACTTCAAAGTTGTAGTGTGTATTATGGATAGTATGCATGGATTATGGATGTTGGACCTTAATTGTTGAATTATAATTATTGTATACTTGTTTTAGATACCATGTGTATCCTAGCAAGGGGTTATGTAATTATTTATATATTAGGAAAGCCTAATTGGCCGACTTGATCATTTATTGTAATAAGGTAAATATGTAAGATCTTTTCTTCTAAAAAGTAAGAGCATGCATGGAATGAAAAAGAAGATTGTGGAAGCTACGAGCTTATATTTGTTGGATATATAGCAGATGATAGTTTATACTTCATTGGAAATGATCAAGCAAAGACAATTGCTATCAAATAGTTCACAAGGATTATGTATTTTCTTTATATACACTTGTGTTGTGAACAATGTGTTCTGGAGGTGGACATAACCTTCTTTGGGTAGTGAGCCTACTCTTTTTCTTTGACTCTTAACATGGTCTGTCCTTTAACAGGGACTATGTACTATAATGTTTTAATAAGCTCCTAATAGGGCTAGATCTTTTAACAGGGATACTATACTCTCAGTACATCATTTGTGGGTGCTAATTCCCACCGGAGTTTTACCTTTAACAAGGTTTCCTTGACAAAAAAATATTGTGTTATTGTGTTGGCATTTATTGTATTATTATTTGATTTGGTGTAACTACTACCTAAATCTTAAAGTTTAATAATCTATCATATAACTGATTCATCCCCCCTCTCAGCTCTATTGGTGGACTATTATTCCTAACAATTGGTATCATAGCTACTGGTCTGTAGAGAGAAAGATTAAATGCTTGAGGTGATCTTGGAGATGGCATTCTATAGGAAGGATAGTCTGAAATTTGATCCTAAAAACTTTGATAGTTGGAAGAACAAGGTGAGAGCACATTTGCTATGTTTGGGTATTGACTACTAGATGATCACAAAGAATGAGGTAACCATGAAGGCTGAGGGTGAATTAGATAAAACTACTAATGAATAAAATAAGACATTTTCATATAACATGGTCTCTAGAGAAGCATTGATCAACACACTCTCTGAAGGAGAATTTCCTAAGGTGAAAGATCTGGATTCAACACACAAAATTTAGGCAAGATTAGAAGCATTATATGAAGGAGGTGAGTTTACTAAGCAAGAAAAGTTACATAACTAGAAAACATGGATGGAGAAGTTGAAAATTAAAGATGATGAAAATATTAGAGCTTATGTATAGAGAGTTACTAAGGTTGTGATTGGAATTAGAAATTCTGGAGGTACTTATGAAGAGGAAGAAGTCATTGCAAAAATCCTTAGATCATTGACACCTGTCTACAAGACCAAAGTTCAGGCTATAGAAGAGACTATACCTCTGACTACAAAATTTAGCAGAGAGATGTTTATTGCAAAGCTAACTACCTTTGAAGCTGCAAAGATGGGAGATTCTTCACCTAAAGTTGAAAAGACATTTAAGGTTTCTACATAGAAAAGGACATTATCTGGAATTGTGAGCACCAACAATGATAATATTAAAGAAGAGCTTGGTGAGTATGTTTATGAATGTGAATAGATACAAGAAGAAGAAAGAAAGCTAGATGGACTTGTTTCCCTAATTGATAGAAGAGAAAAGAGAGGTAAGGGAAAATTTGAAGGAAAGTTACCTTTGAAATATTTTTCATGTAATAAGATAGGTCATTTTGCATTTAGATGTCCTACAAGAGTTCCCAAACAAAAAACTAAGTTTTTCAGACCTAAGTATTCAAAAGAAAAGGAATTTTATTATGCTAGTGAAGGTATTTCTGATGATGATTTTGTTGATGAGGAGATTGGATTTATTGCTATCAAAGATGAAAAACCATTACACGAGGAAAAAGATTTAGTGTCACATGTTGATAAGAAATCTAAATGGGTTATAGATAGCGGTTGCTCACATCATATGGCTGGAGATAAAAACAAGTTTGTTAAACCAAATAAATATGATGGTGGTGTTGTAAGATTTGGAGATAATGTTCCTAAGCTTATCATTGGAGTAGGATCAATTTCTTTGGATGGAAAGACTAATACTAACAATGTACTACTTGTTGATGGACTTAAGCATAACTTGTTAAGTGTTGGATAGCTGATGGACAAGTGTTATCAATTAAAATTCATTGATGGGAAATATTTTATCAGAAGTAAGACTATAAATTTGATTGCAACCGATACTAAATCTAGAGGTAATGTATTTGAGTTAAATACATCTAAAGCTTCTTGTTTTGTTGCAAAGATAGATGAAAATTGGTTATAGCACAGAAGGTTTTGTCATATTAATTTTGATAATATTGTGAAGGAAAGATTGACTAATGCAGTGAGAGACCTACCAAAAATTGTAAAACCATCTAACACTATGTGTAGAGAGTGTGTTATGTGAAAGCAAACTAGAAGCAATTATAAAAGTAAATCATATACAACAAAAGAAAAGTTGGATCTGGTACATATATACCTATGTGGACTTACAAGGACAAGATCATACTATGGTGAGAGGTAATTTATACATTTTTTTGATGACTTTTCTAGAATGATGTGGATTACTTACTTAAAATAAAAATTAGAAGCATTTGACAAATTCAATTTATTCAAAGCAAAAGTAGAAAATGAATCAGGCTTAAAGCTAAAATGTTTGAGATTAGACAGAGGTGGAGAGTTTACTTAAAATCAATTCAATTCATATTGTGAAGAACATGGAATACATAAACAAGCATCTACCTCTAGGACTCCATAGAAAACTCGGATAGCAGAGTGAAGAAACAAAACAATATTGGATGATGCTAGGACAATGTTACTAGAAGGAAATGTATCCCATGTACATTGGAGAGAAGATATTGGGATAATAGTATACACATTGAATAAAATTCAAATCAGAGAAGGTACAAACAAGACTCCTTATGAATTATGGTTTAATCATACTCCTACTGTAAAATATTTTAGAATATTTGGAAGTAAATGCTATATCAAAAGAGATGATGAAATAGGAAAATTTGATGCTAGAAGTGATGAAGGAATTTTTCTTGGATATTCTACTAAAATAAAGGCTACAAATGTTTTAACCTAAGATTGAGAAAGATGATTGAAAGTAATAATATGAAGATAGATGAAAAGATTCAGATACAAGAGAGAATGTATGATTGTAATCAGAATACAAAAATCAGGGAAGCTGCTACTATAGAAGAAGAAAAACATGTTGAGATTGACTGTGAGAATGAGATTTATGATGATGACACAAATAAAGTTACTGAGACTCCTAAGACTCTGAGGTATGTTAAGAAAAACTATCTTGAAAATTAAATTATTGGTAATACAAGTCAAGGAATAATGACTAGATCAAAGATAAGGAAAGAAATTTGTTTGATTTCTCAAGTTGAACCAAAGACTACTAATGAAGCTTGTGGAGATAAATCCTAGATCAAAGCTATGCAGGAAGAGTTAGATCAGATAAAGAAAAATAACCCTTGGGAAAAATGAATGAAGAATGAATTGTTGTAAGAAACAAAGCAAGACTAGTTTGCAAAGGCTATTCACAACAAGAAGGCATAGATTTTGAAGAGACATTTTCTCATGTTGCTAGATTGGAAGCTATGAGACTATTTCTGGCTTATGATCCACATAAAGACTTCAAGGTATATCAGATGGATGTAACATCTACATTTCTAAATGGGGATCTTGAAGAGGAGGTATACATAGATCAACCAAATGGATTTTCTTTAACAGAAGATGAAGACAAGGTTTACAAGTTGAAGAAGGCACTATATGTTAGAATAACTGAGAGGGGGGTGAATCAGTTATCTAGTGTCCCACAATTCAAAATGTATAATCCAAAACAATTCTACTACTTCTGCTACTCGGTAAACATATAATACTTTCACTGTCTGTGTTTTTACTGATTGTCAGTCTAAACTTTATAATAGTTACTAATTAAATCTAACATGTAATATGAAAAGTATGATAAAAAAAAAATATCACAATCAACACATAACATAAGAGATTTAACGTGGAAACCTTGTGAAGGGAAAAACCACCTGGGATCGGCAACCCAAAATTGTTCACTCTTCTAAAGTGAGGTCGGTGAAGACCCAACCTTGTTAAAGGTTACAAACACACTATTAGGTGTGACTTTGTTAGAGGATTTTAGACCAGAAGTTATCATCCAACCAACAGTCACTCTGGGGTTGACAGGATAACAATGTTCACTCTATGAATGAAACATCAAAAGACTTTCATAGTCCACTCGGTTAAGAGATTTGACTGTGTACAATGGTTAAATATGTAACAATAGATGATCTACCTTGAAACAACTTCAATTTACAGTTTACAGATCAATGTTCAGCTCATTCAAATATTTCTGATCAATATAACACTTCAGATTCAATACTATATCAACTTACTATCCATCGGTAATTACTCTTTGTAGCTCGGTAATTGTTCTGCAGCTCAGTTCTTATTAACCAATATGATCAGAATGCATGAAAAATTCTTCACGTGATAATTCTGTAGTATCTTCTTCTTTCAAATCTTTTTAATAATGAAACCAATGTCTCTTATATAGATGAGTAAATCATTTTTCTTTTCCTCCATCAGATTTTGTCACTTAATCATATTCATAGATTTTGTCGCTTTAAGCTTCCTCAGCTAATGTGTTAGTAACACATTTCAATCTGCTCCATTAGATCCCTTTTGATTTATGTTAGCCATCGATCTTCATAACAAACCTTATCTGTTACCTTGATTTCATACACTTTACAGCTCATCACTTTATTGACTAAACTGATCATTTAATTCCTTTCTATTTTACTGGGTTAACAAAGAAATGCATCGGTGAACACAAGCTCAGTTAACACTGTGCTCGGTATACACTACATTTCATCGGTGTATACTAAAATACTTTATTTACCGACAACACTGCTTTGTGTCTTTCAGCTCTATTCTTCATCATAGATGAATGCAACATAATAAAGTCAATTTCATCAAGTCATAGACTCATCAACAAGTTACTCAGTGTATTCCTTATCCTCATCTGTCATATACATCTTCCTCATGTAGATATTTCTATTCTTCATCTCTTTCACCTTTCTTCAGATGTGTTGGTATAGTAACTTACAAGATAAGTATTGTCAAGCTAGTTGACATCAATGACAACATAATACTAATTTAATCATCTTGCATATCTAATCATCAACTCCTCAGTAATCTTAAATTATAGATTCTTCATATAGGTTCTAAATCAGTTGTTGTTCATCAATCTCTCCCTTTGGAATTGATGGCAACTCAAGTAATATGAAATGTACCATACACATACCAAATATGTATTCTACAACTTTGTGATCAAATGTTGTACAATCTCTCCCTAGCTTAATATGTTTAATCACTACGTTACTCAACAACATTATAAAATATAGCTTTGTCATTCTATAGCTATAACCTTTTCAGTTCTCAGATTCCTTTTAGATTATCTCTCCCTTAGATAGTTCTCATCGGTGCATATCTCTTTTTCCTTTTCATATTATTTATCTCTCCCTTTGACAATAATGCCAAAGAAACAAATAAACAATAAGCTCTATAGTAGCTAAGTAACTCTCTATTGTCCATTACATTCTCTATATCATAGTATACTGATATCCCAATCTATTTCAGTTCTTCAAACTTAATCACAACCTTGAACAATATCCAAAGTGTGAACTATGCTGCATCAACATGAATGATCTTCTGATAAGAGTAGGCTGATGCAACATCCAGATCACATTAGTGACCGATAGTAGGGGACAGACCCCAAGTCTAGTCCTCAAATATTCAATTGTGTCCTTCGGTAGAGGCTTTGTAAAAATGTCTACAATTTATTCTTTAGATGTAACAAATTCTAACTTCACTTGCTTCTCTTGCACTTGTTCTCTTAAGTAGTGATACTTAATTGATATATGCTTTGTCTTAGAGTGCATCACTAGATTCTTTGAAATATTAATAGCACTTGTGTTGTCACAGTATATGATCACCAAGTTAGTGATTACCTCATTCATTCCTTCCAATACTTTCTTGATATATGAAATGTTTTAGCAATTAGTAGTAGTAGAAACATACTCTGCTTTAGCTGTGACTGAGAAATACAAGCCTACTTTTTACTTGTCCAGGTTACAAGTCTTTCATCAAAGAAAAATGCTCCTTTAGTGGTACTTTTTCTGTCATCCATATTTCCAGCCCAATCAACATCAGTATAAACCTTCAACTCAAACTTACCTTCCTTAGGATACCATAATCCATAATCCTCTATCTTTTTCATATATCTTAAGATCCTTTTAGTAGCAATCATGTGTGATTCTCTAGGATTAGCAAAATATCTAGCAACAATTCCCACAACATGTGCTATATCTAGTCTACTGTGAACTACATACATGAGCTTACCAATCATGGATCGGTAAAGTGTCTGGTTTACCTCTATAGTTTCATCTTCCTTTGTCAATTTACTTCCAGTAGCCATCAGTGTTCCCACAGGTTTAGCATCTTCCATGCAAAATGTCTTCAAGACTTCCTTTATGTACTTGGACTGTGTGATGAATATCCCATCACTCTATTGAATTACTTGTAATCTAAGAAAGAATTTAATCTCTCTGAACATAGACATTTCAAACTCATTCCTCATGTCATCAGCAAAAGATTTACATACATGATCTTGACCTCCAAAAATAATATCATCAACAAAAATTTCAGCAATAATAATAGTGTCATCAGTATCACCTTTCATGTACAAATTATTGTTCTCACTAGTTCTTACAAATCCAATACTTAACAAGTAAGTATGCAGTCTTTCATACCATGCTCTTGGTGCATGCTTCAAACCATATAAAGATTTGTGTAATCTACATACCATGTTTCTGTTGTCTGGATCAATGAATGCTTCAGGTTGTTCTATGTAGAACTCTTCTTCAAGTATACCATTCAGAAATGTTGATTTCACATCAATTTGATAAACCTTAAATTTCTTGTGTGCAACATATGCAAGTAGCATTCTAACTCCTTTCAATCTAGCAATAGGTGCAAATGTCTCACCATAGTCAATGCCTTCTTCCTGTGCATATCCCTTGCATACCAATCTCGCTTTATTTCTTGTCACTTCACCATTTTCATTTAGTTTTTTTCTAAATATACATTTAGTACCGATAACATTCTTATCTTTAGGTCAGGGTACTAAGGACCAAGTTTTATTTTTCTCTATTTGTTCTATTTCCTCCTTCATTGCATTAACCCACTCTTCATTTTCTAATGCAACTTTCACATTCTTTGGTTCAAATTCATAGACTAGACATGTACCTTGTCTTGTTTTGCTTCTTGTCTGCATTCTAGCTTGTTTGTTTCCAATAATTTATGTCTCAGGATGATGTCTTCTAAAAAAACTAGCTAGTACTCAGTTTCTTCTTTCTTGTTCATCTTGTTCAGGTTCATGTGCTTGCTCGGTAGCACCATCTTGTTCGTCGGTTTCCCTTTCCTGTTCCTCGGGGTTATTTTCCTACTGACCAGTTATCATAGGTTGTGACCTTGGTAGATAGTCAGGAAGTTCAATGTAATTGAATCTACCATAGTCTTCCGGTTCCTTTCTTTCTTCTATGTTATTGTCATCAAACTCATCAACACAGACATTAGTACTTTCAATCATCTTATTTGTAACCTTATTCAGACATTTGTATGCTTTACTCTTAGTAGAATATCCTAAGAATATTCCTTCATCACCTTTAGAATCAAATTTCCCATTCCTCTCATCTTTCAGAATAAAACATTTGCTTCTAAAAATCTTGAAATAACTTACAATAGGTTTGTGTCCAAACCATAGCTCATAAGGTGTCTGATTGGTGTCCTTCTTTAGTTGTACTCAGTTAAGCACATATATAGCTATGCTGACAACTTCCCTCCAATATTTCTGAGAAATATTCTTTTGTAGCATTAGTGTCCTAGCATAGTCAATGATTGACCTGTTCCTTCTTTCAGCAATCCCATTCTGCTGAGGTGTTCTCGATGCAAAAATTCATCTCTTAATACCATTCTCATTACAGAAATTAGTAAATTCATCAGAGATAAATTCACCTCCTCTATCAGATCTTAAGCATTTAATTTATTTTCCAATCTCTTTTTCTACCTTAGCCTTATACCATTTAAACATCTTAAAAGCTTTAGATTTCTCTTTCAGGAACATAACAGTCATCATTCTAGTATAGTCATCAACAAAAAGAATAAAGTATCTATCAACATAATAGCTCTAAGTTCTCATAGGACCACATAGGTCAGTATCAACCAAATCAAGTATCTTCTTTGTTGAGTAGTCTTTGCTTTTAAAATTAGACTTAGTCATCTTACCTTTTCTAACATTCATGGCACATAGCATGATCCAGTTTTGACAAGTTAGGCAACCCTCTAACTCTTTTCTTCTTACTAATCTTGATCATGTTATCAAAATTCACATGACATAACCTCTTATGCCACAACCATGCATATTCATCTTTCATTAATAAACAAGAAGATTGATCAATATCAAGATAAAATAGATTACCTCTAGATTGTGTACCGGTTCCAACAAGTCTTCCTCCATCATCATAGATTCTTATCTTTCTACTCTCAAAAGCAAGTCGGTGACCTGAGTTATTCAACAATGCCACACTTAACAAATTGTAGTTTAGTCCATCTACCTAGTATGCATTCTCACATTTTATTCTATCATTAATCATCAGCGAACCTTTACCTCTCACCATACAAGGTGCATCATTTCCCATTCTAACAGATCCACCATCATATTCATCAAGCAGATCAAATTTCTCTATATCACCAGTCATATGATGTGTACAACCACTATCTATGATCCATGTATCATTTCTGCTTACTTTAGAGATCAGTGTTGTTTCTTCATGTTTCTCTTCTTCCTTTGAATCATCTTTCATAGCAACAAATACTACTTCTACATCATCATCAGTGTCAGGTTTAGATTCAAATTCTTCAGCTATGTAACATACCTTTTTACCTTTGTCATAGCTATCATGATTATCTCTGTTGTTTTGTCGGTAGCCTCTGTTGACTATTCTCCCATAGCTTCCTTCGAATCAGTCTTGGGATTTATCATCATCTTTCTTATTCAGACATCTAACAGCGATGTGGCAAACTTCTTTACAATTAAAACATGCTAAAGGTAACTTGCCTCTATACCTTCCCTTACCTTTGGGTAATCTTCTGGCCATAAGAGCTTCAAGCTCATCAAGTTCATCATCGGTATTACTGTCACTGTCATTATTCTTATCATTCCTGCTACTAGACTTACCAATCTTCAAAGAAGACATGAAAGTGGATTCAACAGAAGGTACAACACTATTGTCAAAGTTATTCAATTCAAAGGTTGTAAGATTATCGATGAGAGTTTCAAGGGTGAGGTTGGATGTAGCCCTTGTTTCATGAATTGCAGAGATCTTGATCACATAAACTGGTAGCAAAGTTTTGAAAATCTTGCTTATTACTATTTCATCATCAATAACTACACTAGATGCTCTAATAGCATGTACTACCTCTTTTAGTCTATTTGTATATTGAACAATGTTTTCACCTTCTTTCATCTTCATATCATCAAATTGACCTCTTAGGCTTTCTGCTTTGGCTCTCTTAACATTCACATCTCCACTGTATATTAGAGTCAACTTGTCCCACATCTTCTTAGCTATATCACAATCCTTGATGTCTTCAAATTTGGCATCGGCACAGGCAGTAGCAAGTTCCATCATAGTAATATTGTGTTCATGCCTATCCTTCAGTTGATCAAGAGTTAAGGGACTAGTGAGCAGTTCAATGTAGCCATTCTCCATCAGTTCTAGTGCATAATTCCCAATTCCAGATATGTGCAACTTCATCCAGCTTTGCCATACTGTGAAGATATCTTTGTTTAGCTTTGGCACTTCCCTCTTATACATCTTGAGACCTTTTTTCTGGAGTCCTTAAAACTCCATTCTAAGCAACCATAGCTCTGATACTAATTGTTAGAATAACTAAGAGGGGGGTGAATTAGTTAGCTAGTGTCCCACAATTCAAAATGTATAATCCAAAATAATTCTACTACTTCTGCTACTTGGTAAACATATAATACTTTCATTGTCTGTGTTTTTACCAATTGTCAATCTAAACTTTATAATAGTTACTAATTAAATCTAACATGTAATATGCAAAGTATGATAACAAACAAATATCACAATCAACACATAACACAAGAGATTTAACATGGAAACCCTGTGAAGGGAAAAACCACCTAGGACTGGCAACCTAAAATTGTTCACTCTTTTGAAGTGAGGTCGGTGAAGACCCAACCCTGTTAAAGGTTACAAACATATTGTTAAGTGTGACCTTGTTAGAGGATTTTAGACCAGAAGTTATCGTCCAACCAGTAGTCACTCTGGGGTTGACAGGATGATAATGTTCACTCTATGAATGAAACATCAAAAGACTTTCATAGTCCACTCGGTTAAGAGATTTGACTATGTACAATGGTTAAATATGTAACAGTAGATGATCTGCCTTGAAACAACTTCAATTTGTAGTTTACAGATCAATGTTCAGCTCATTCAAATATTTCTGATCAATATAACACTTCAGATTCAATACTATATCAACTTACTATCCGTCGGTAATTACTCTTTGTAGCTTAGTAATTGTTCTATAGCTCAGTTCTTATTAACTAGTATGATCAGAATGCATGAAAACTTCTTCACATGATAATTCTGCAATATCTTTTTCTTCTGGCTCTTTTCAATAATGAAACCAATGTCTCTTATATAGATGAGTAAATCATTTTTCTTTTCCTCCATCAGATTTTGTCACTTAATCATAATCATAGATTTTGCCGCTTTAAGCTTCCTCAGTTGATGTGTTAGTAACACGTTTCAATCTGCTCCATTAGATCCCTTTTGATTTATGTTAGCCATCAATCTTCATAACAAACCTTATCTATTACCTTGATTTCATACACTTTATAGCTCATCACTTTATCAACTAAACTGATCATTTAATTCTTTTCTGTTTTGCTCGGTTAACAAAGAAAAGCATTGGTGAACACAAGCTCAGTTAACACTGTGCTTGGTATACACTACATTTCATCAGTGTATACTAAAATGCTTTATTTACCGACAACACTGCTTTGTGTCTTTCAACTCTATTCTTCATCATAGATGAATGCAACATAATAAAGTTAATTTCATCAAGTCATAGACTCATCAACAAGTTACTCAGTGTATTCCTTATCCTCATCTGTCATATACATCTTCCTCATGTAGATATTTATATTCTTCATCTCTTTCACCTTTCTTCAGATGTGTCGGTATAGTAACTTACAAGATAAGTATTGTCAAGCTAGTTGACATCAATGACAACATAATACTGATTTAATCATCTTGCATATCTAATCATCAACTCCTTAGTAATCTTAAATTATAGATTCTTCATTTAGGTTCTAAATCAGTTGTAGTTCATCACTATATGGACTGAAGCAAGCACCAAGAGCTTGGTATGCAAGGTTAGACAAGTACTTACTTCACCTTGGATTCAGAAAAGGTAATGCTGGCAACAATTTGTACCTAAGAACTAATCAAAATGAAAATTTGATAATAGAAGTTTTTGTTGATGATATTGTTTTTAGAGGCAAGGATGAGATGTGTAAGAAATTTTATAAAGAAATGGAGGATGAATTTGAGATGTCCATGATTGGCAAAATGAAATTCTTTCTTAGACCATAAATAAATAAATAAAATAATGGCATCTTTATTTCCCGTACTAGGTATCTTAAAGAAATGTTGAATTTTTTTGGAATGGAAGACCGTAAACCTATTGGTACACCCATGGTGACTGGTTACAAACTAAAAAATACTGATGAGACCAAGAGTTTTTTTCAGACCAAGTATAGATCAATTATTGGAGGATTACAATATTTGACTCACTCCAGACCAGATATTGCTAATGATGTTAGAATTGTGGCTAGATATCAGGTAGATCCTAAAGAGACACACATGATTTTTGTGAAAAGGATATTTAGATACTTGAAAGGAACAATGGAATATGGCCTATGGTATGATAAAAATGATGACTTTGAGCTACATCCTTATACTGATGCTTATTGGGAAGGGAACATTGATGATAAGAAGAGTACTAGTGGAGGTGCATTTTTCCTTGGGAAAATGTTAGTTTCATGGTTAAGTAAAAAGCAAGATTGTATAGCTCAATCTACTTCTATATTTGAGTATGTTGTTGCTACTATTAATTGCACTCAAATTGTCTGGATGAAAAAAATGTTGAAAGATATTTGAATAACCTATGTTGAACCCATGGTTATCCATTGTGATAATACCAGTATAGTGAATATGTCAAAGAATCCTATGATGCATTCTAAAACTAGTCATATTTCTATTAAGTATCACTTTTTGAGAGACAAGGTAGCAGAAAAATAAATAAGGTTGGAATACATTATCACAAAGGAAAAGATAGCAGACATCTTTGCAAAGTCATTGCCAAAAGATGTCTTTGAGGTATGCTTGGGGTGCAAGTCCTTCCTAGTGAGAATTAAATGATGTAGGGATGCATCAGTCTAGAGGTATTTAGAGCTCTATCATTTTTTGGACTTGATGTATGGATCTACCCCTCAGGAGGAGTGATCGTTGGAACCTTACATAATACATTTGGGTAATTCAGCACCTAGTTGATGAAGACTAAACAAAAGATAGTTGATGACTTATGGCACCCTTTTCCATTATTGTCAAAAGGGGGGAGATACTATGAGAAAATCCTTACTATATGGGGAAAAGTTCACTATTTTGAGAAAGTTGTATTGAGAGATTATTTTTTATTTGATGGATTTGGGTTAATGGATTTTCCCATATGTTGCCATCAATGCCAAAGGGGGGAGATTGTTGGATGTTGTTGATGCAATTAATATGTTTAATCACTACATTATCTTGTTGAGTGTTGTTGGAATCAATACTATTATCATTTGTATTTTGTCACTGATGTCAACATATGTTTCTATGAAGAGAACAAACTGGTTATTACATTGTACAAATGTTGTACGAATGATTAAAAATGAGCGAACAAACTTTGTGTACATGGAAGTGTTTTGATCTTATATCTAAGATCACATGTTGTAATATTGCATATTGGTTAAGTAACAATAGATTTGGTGAAGACTGGTTTCTGGATTGTGATAGTGGAATATGACAGAGAAAGTCTCTGTGTTTTAAGTATATCTTACAAGAAATATGGATTCAGTGTATGCGAGATTAAGGGATATCAGATCCCATATTAAGCATAATGATGTCAGTCGTGGGAAGCATGATGATGTCAGTTGTGATGTGTGTTATGGAGGAGACCTACTTGGGGGGCCGACTTCAAAGTTGCAGTGTGTATTATGGATAGTATGCATGGATTATAGATGTTGGACCTTAATTGTTGAATTATAATTGTTGTATACTTGTTTTAGATACTATGTGTATCTTAGCAAGGGGTTATGTAATTATTTATATATTAGGAAAGCCTAATTGTTTGACCTGATCATTTATTGTAATAAGGTATATATGTAAGATCTTTTCTTCTGAAAAGTAAGAGCATGCATGGAATGAAAAAGAGGATTGTGGAAGCTACAAGCTTATATCTACTGGATATAGAGAATAGGATAGTTTATACTTTATTGGAACTAATCAAGAAAAGATAGTTTCTATCAAACAATTTGCAAGGATTATGTATTTTCTATATATACACTTGTATTGTGAACAATGAGTTCTAGAAGTGGACATAACCTTCTTTGGGCAGTGAGCCTAGGCAATGAGCCTACTCTTTTTCTTTGACTCTTAACAGAGTTTTTCCCTTAACGGGGACTATGTACTGTAATGTTTTCATAAGCTCCTAACATGGATAGATATTTTAATAGGGATACTATACTCTTAGTACATCATTTGTGGGTGCTAATTTCCACAGAGGTTTTACCTTTAACAGAGTTTCCTCAACAAAAAAATATTGTGTTATTGTGTTGGCATTTACTGTGTTATTATTTGATTTAGTGTAGGTGCTACCTAAAGCTTAAAGTTTAATAATCTATAATACAACTAATTCACCCCCCCTCTTAGTTATATTGGTGGATTGTTATTCCTAATAGAAAAAGCATCAAAAACTATGGATAAATTAATCCTTAACTACCCTTACTTAAAAAAATATTGGGAATGGTTATGCAGAAAGCTCAATATAATCTCAGCCCTTCCTAATTCCCTCCCTGATACTTTTAAAGCATGGACAAAGTACCAAAAAGGTAGTATTTACAATATTTTATGGAAAGTCAGTCCCTCCATACTAATTTGGGAAATATGGAAGGAGAGGAATCAAATATTATTTAAAGACAAACAAGTGCCAATATCTCAGCTTCTAAATAAGATCAATGCAATAATTATCAAAGTAATTAATAATAGACTCCTGAATCAACCTAATAATAATAAAACCATGTCCCCATGAGATGGGTAGATGAGACACCAATGGATGGGCCTCAAAATCCCCTCTTTTCTAACAACACTACTTCAAAAAAAGATAAGGCTCGAAAAGAATGTGTCTAGAAACCCCCCCAACATGGTAGGTTCAAATTAAACTTTGATGGAACCTCTATGGGAAATCTAGGATAAGAAGGTATCAGATACTTTATTCATGACTTCAATTAAATGTAAATCACTTCTTTGGATAAACCCCTAGGTATTACCACCAACAACACAAAAAAAATGGAATCCCTAGTGGAAGGGCTCAAACTCTGCTCCAAATTAGGAATTTCTAACCTTGACATTGAAGGGGACTCTACAATTACTATTAATACCCCCAGAAAACAATCTACACCCAACTAGAAACTTAATTCTCTTTTGGATGTAGCCTTTTCAATCATCCAAAGATTCCCCTTGGTCACCTTTAACCACATATATAGATAATGGAATAAGAGAGTGGATGAGTTGGAAAACTTGGGGACTAATGGAACCACCATATGTACTCTTCCAGATTGCCTCCCCCTCTAAATACCCCCTTACAATTATCTAGTCACCCTCTACACTCTTGTAAAATTAGAATGCTTTACCTAACCACTAAACTTTAAATAGATGTATTTAGCTTCTATGTACTAAGCCATATCAATATGTTGTCACCCATGTACATATAACTAGGATTAAATTATTGGAGGTCTATGATTAAGGTTTAGATAATCATAGACAAGAAGTCGTTTAGTCATAAAAATAGTGTATATGGTTGTCAACATATTAATATGTATCATTACATTTCAAGCTAAATTATCACCCTTTTAGAGTATGCTCATATGGACTAGATTTTTAAATTTTCTCCAGATAGTTGTGGTATTAGTAAGTCTTAATTTATAACTACTCATATTACTATATAGCCAATAAAGCCTGGTTCAACTAATCCATAGAAGTGACAGCATATACACTTAATCAAATAGTTCTATATGCATATAATGTAAGGTATTTAAGCCCCTAATTGGCATCCAACATCATCTTATTAAGTGTATATGTTGACCCTCTGGATTGGGTTGGTCCTATAGTAATAATGTCAGGCATATAAATCCCGACTTAGTAATAGTGAGACTATCATGGGTATCACCCTTTTGTAATCTTCAATTATTTTATGACTTTCATTATTATGACCCACCTCCAAGAATATTAGTTAAGGACTAAAGATCATAACAACTAGTAGTATATCCTAGAATATGATGGTCTTTCATTATCTTTTTATCAATACTTGTTTAAAGTAATGATTCAGAGTCGATATTCTATTTTTTGGTTAGTTTTACAAATCATGGAGGGTATGTTTGCTCTGATGATTTCTTTATTTACCAAGATCTACCACTAATCATGATGGAACTGATTATACCTATGATTTCTCTACTCATTCAGAATACCTCTTGGCATGATGATCACCTTCTAGGTCCTTTGTCCGGTTCCTTATATCTATGGTCTAGAATTTCAGTTTGTAATTATCACACTATGGAGGATAAAATTAAAGGTTTTAACTCCAACTTGACAAGAGGGACATCATATCAAGGCACATTTTGTTGGAAATATAATTGGGAAATGTGATATTGAGAGGTGGGGGGTGAATCAGATATCACCTACTAAACCATTCTCATATAAATAAAACTTTTGCATAGCATTAACAATACTTGATCATAATCAAATAACTAACATTCTAAACATCATCCATGAAAGCATTCATAACTCAGAGATTTTGGTTACCTAGAAACCCTTGAAAGGTAAAACTAGGGTGGGGATGACACCCACAAATCTTCACTACTGCAGTAATAAATTTCCCTATTAGGGCTTACAAAATTTGATCAAAACTTGATCTACCCTGTGAGGGGTCTGCCCTGTTAAAAGCTAAAAGACTTATACAGTCTACCTTGTTAAAGGATTTGAAACTTACAAAAAAGTAAGCACTCAGTTAAGAGATTACAAAAAGTCTGTTAGGACTACTCGGTTAAGAGATTTACCCTAATACACTAGCTAGAATGTCTCAGTACTTGATCTTTCGGTTTGCACTGTATGCAGATAACAGATCTTCTCTTTACTGTATGATGTTGATCTCATCTATCATATTTTTCTCTTTTTTGTGCTTTCACTACTTAGCTCGGTCACCAGATTCTATCTGAATACTTCTCTTCACTGAATCATACCTATCTACTTATTCCCTTCACATTCACTATTCCTTGCTACTACATTTTAGGGTTGAGATCTTGACCTTATATAATCAACAAAACATCTTATTGATTCAAGATCTATGATTCATATTAATTCCTTTTGCTGCTTAAGTCTTACTAATTTCTGATTGGCTCTAGGTATTGCATAGGGATCAATGATTGCTAAGTAGATGTGTAATTACCTCTGTAATTATCTCAAAAAACAAAATACAAAACATGAATGTCGGCCAAAACTGTTTACCTTGATCACTGTGCCAAAATAAACTCTTATGTCATTCTCTGGCTAACTCGGCAAATGCAATTCCTAATACTCAGCACATGTTGATAACTCTGGTACTCAGTAATCATTGCATATAGGACTCGACAAAACTAGACTTGGTATACTACAAAAATACATAGCGACCATAAGTTTACTTGGCAGTACTACTACTCGGTAAGTAAACATTACATAGCTCGGCCTTTACATAATGGCTCAGTCGCAATGATGACCGACCATCATTTCCTAGATAAATGACTAAGTGTAGGTCACTAATAGTCAACAAAACTATAGAGATCTACTATAGAGATCTACATTCAAAAAATTGATTACCTCCCTCTTTGTCATGTCATGATTTTACTTCCCCATTGATTTTGACATGACGAATGTCATCTAGAGTGGGGATCTCAAAATGCTTCTCTAGAAATGGTTTGTATAGCATCATAACCATGTGTAGTGCAGTTTCCCATCCTCCAACAGCAATAGTTAAAACTTCAGACTACACTTCTAGCTTGACAGCTAGATTGATTAGGCTCTTGGTAGTAAACAGATTCGGATCCCTCTGAGTTAATTCCTTGGCCTTGACCAACTTTCTTTGTAATGCCTCAAGGTGAGGTGTTAAAATTGTTTGCATAGAAAGTAGGTGAGATCTAATCTTTCCATCATTAGCCATTGGCTCGGCTATCTTTCCTTGAGTATGCATTATCTTGACATAATGATTGGAACTATTTTCTGGATCAATGCTTAAGGACTGACTAGTGGATTTGAGTTCTTGCTGCAGTTGATCGATCAATCAATGGTTCTCTGCAGTGAACTATTCTATATTGCATAGTTTGGTGAGCAGAGAGTTTGCATTTATAATTAATTCTTTGGTCTCTACTACCAAAGTAGAAAGTGCGACCTGTTTAACTACAATCTTGGCAGATTCTTTCTCCAGCATTTTGGTCTTGAACTTTCTTTCGAACCACTCAAACAATTTATCACTGGCACTACTCGCATCATTATTTAACTTTTGAACAATATGTACAAGTTGTTCCAATATGGGAGCGGAATGATTTACATCTGATAACTCATAAACATCATTAAATATATCTTTGATTTCATATAGAACCTGTTTCTATTGATGTTCTCTTCTCAATTCTTCTTGTCTACTTTTCCTTGACAATAAATCTTTCAATACTTGTATTTGCTGATAGGATAAGTTATCAGTATCCCATTTAGGAATAGTAATAACTTCATCAATGGTTACCTCTGGTGAAAAGACTTCCATTTTCTACTTGTGTGCCTTCTTCGATGTGCTCCCACTCGGCATCTATATAAGAGATTGTATTGCTTCTTGTTCTGCAGGATCCTATACCTCAGTAGCTTTGTCTTTTCCTTCTTTTCACTCAGTTCCCTTATCCTCCACATGAGGACTAGTAGCTTTTTATTTTGACTTCTCCTCTATTTCCTGGTGAATCTCCTTTGCAGATGTGAGTTGAATAATTGGTGCAGGCTTCACTGGTTCCTCGTTAGTACTTGTACCAGCTAACTGATCAACTGTAACAACTTTAGATTTGGTGGGGGCAGTGTTACCAATTGATGTCACATCAATTTCCAGATAAGCTTTGACTTGTAAAAGTATTGTGTTACTACCTAGCAAAGATGTGTCTTTTGCTTTCTCAGCCTGTATGTCTTCCTCAATTAATACTAGATTCTTAATTAATGTATCCTTTGTGATATCTACAATGTGTACTTCAGGTTCCTTCTAAATTTCCTCTACCTTGGGAGATTCTATCTCTAGAATGGGTGATTCCATTACACTTTTTTTAGTTTTAGGCTTGACATCCTTAGATGTACTAGCACCAATATCTCCATCTTTGTCAATCAATAATCCATGCACTATCTTCCAAATCTTGACACTTTCCTGTACAACATCCTCAACCTTGTGTTAAAGGATTAGATAAGCTCAGATCTTAGGATCAAATTTGGCTCTGTATTTCTCCATAGTTTTTCTGATGTTGGCTAGGGTGAGACTTGATTCCACTTGTGCTAACGTGCTCTCCCTTATTTTTTTTTCAGTATTAAGGGCATATTCCCATTTTTGTGCAACCTTGTTACTCAACTCCTTTGGGATTCAATTCTCTAACTGAATAGGTAACATCTTGAAAGTGCAAAGCATTTCAAGAATAACATCTACTTTTTCCTTCTCTCCTATACTCAAACTTCCAAACTTTAATTCTTTCAAGTCATCCACTCCTGTAGAGTTTTTGATCATGTGGCATATTTCATCCACAGTAGATTTAACATCCTGTAGTGCAATCTTCTTCTTCACCTCTTCATCACTTTCAGTTTCCTCATCATCTTCTTGTACCAACACAAGTTTTCTTCTAGGCCTTTTGTTTCCCTTACTCGACACTACTTTAGGTTGTGCAGGTTTTCACTTACTGGATGTAGGGGATACCTTAGGAGTTTCAGTAGTTGCTCCCCTTGTCCTAGGCCTTAGCACAGGTGTCAAAGATACTTTAGGTTTCAGTATTCTTTTCTTGGTTGGGGGCTCGACAATTATTGGTTTCTTTCCTTTCTCTTCTACTTGAGTTTCTTCCTCTTCTTCTTCACTGTCACTAGATTCACTTGGCTCATCTTCTCCCAAACCCTGGGTTAATTCTAGTGGAGCATCCTTGTCTGATTCTTTCACATACTTCTCCACATTCTTTACTATCTTCTTTCTTTTCCTCTCTAAGGTTGCAGCTATTAAACCCAATGAGATTTTTGATTTGGCTTCTTCATATGTTCCAAAGTAGGGTGCCTTGCTATCAATTTCTTTAGCTAAGAGGGTTGTGATGGCAGTAGTAGCTTCATCTATATTAATTTCATAGGGTAGTGGCATGAACCATGAAACCCTAGGAAGGACTGCTTGTGCATATGTGAAATCTGTGTCAACTAGAAAGCATATATCATTACTATACTTCTCAACTAATGACACAAGGATTCTGCTCCTCTTCCTCATTTTCTTCTTAAACTCAACAAAATAGTTATACATTACTCCATTAAAACTATCTCCTATCTAACCTATGAACTCATTGATTTGCACAGTAATGGGTTTCTTCTTATCCCATATCACACCTCCATGAGTAGGAAAACTCTTCTTTACATAAAAGAATAGATAGATTAGCAAAGAGCCAAACTTACTCATTGAGTTCTTTGCAGTCTGGATTGAGTTGAGGTTCTCGGCAAGCTGAGTCAGCTGGAGCTTGACAAGATCATACGTGTGCCCTTTCTTAATGATTTTCCATGGTTGGTCCACTGCCATATAGGGGACACTATCCAATGAACTAGATTGGTAGAACTTGTGTGAGATAAACCTCCCAGAAAAGTTAATTTCCAGATTTGTAATGGTAGAGATCGTCATTCCTCATTTTTTCCATACAGCTTGTGTGTTTGCTTGAATTTTTTCTTTGCTCGAACACTTCATTGTCCTTTTTCCTTGAATCATAGGATAACCAGTGACTCGTTGGATCATTTCCTTTGTAATCTTCATTGGTCCATCTTCCAGTCATAGTTGCATGTTGTGTACTCGACTCAACACTACTTTTATCCATTCAACCTTAAAATTCTACGAGAAATCTAGGGCATGCACTAACCCTTGTTTGGCAACCGATTTATACTCCGACTTCAACACTTCGTTAACACATAACTTGTCACATGCCTCCCTGATCTTGTAGTCCCTGATTTCCCCAATTTTACACATATAACATGACCTAATGTCGTTCATCATCAACACATTTTTTGGATTAATTGAAGATAGGGCTCCGTTCAAATCTCCTTTAATTGCGGATTCTGAAATTGTCTTAAAGATTCATGGCTTGCAAACTTCATTCCTTACCAATTGCACAATGAAAACCTCCATCCCTTGTTTCTTCACTATAGCAGATGATGATGCCATTTCAAATTTTAAAATTCTGAAAAGAAATGTATGCTCGGTAATGTACCTTTTTCTCATAAGTACCCTGTAGATGGTTTTTGCCGATGGCGCACTGTAGAGATTCAGAGTTGACTTAATAAACTAGTTGCTTGCACTTTGAATCACTCAAAGAAATCTCAATTTTCTAGGTGAAATGAAATGAACAGCAACTTTCCACTTTATAGACTCCGAAAAGTGAAATTAGGGCCTCATAAATGCTCTGTATAGAATTTGTAAGTGGAATACAACTATCTTGGAAAACTCATGCTAACCTCAGCTAACACAAGCTCAGTCAAAATAACCATTATGACACAACTCGGTACCTATAGCATCTTGGCCATAACAGGTGCTCAACATACACTGATATCTCGGTCAGAATACTGTCACTTGGCATCAAAAATAAAGTTTTCTATTTTTCTTAGATATGTCCTAATGCATCTTTAACTATGCAGATTAGACTTCTACTCAATCTTTATGTTAGGAACTGATGTAAAATAAAGCTTTGTAAAGTTTAGTTCCAAACATACCTTCTATGCTTAGTTAGAAGAAGTGTGATCACCTAATCCATCAGATTGGGTGACCTCAGATGTGCTAGCTTCACTAGTGCTTCCTTCTTCTTTCTTCTTTGATGAAGGGTGCTCCCCTTAATACCACAAACACATAAGAGAAATAGAGAAACAACAACAATATGCAAGAACAGAAAATTGGCTTCTTATTATCTCCACAAATGTGGAATTACAAACTTTCAGAATTACAATATGCAAAACCACATGGGCATTCCCTTACAATATTCTGTAGGACAAAGCCTCGAACTATTACCCAGATCTACTACCTAGAACTATTCTGAACTGCCTAAGACAGTAATACAGCCTTCCTTATATAGGCAATTTTCCACCGCCTGGGAAGGTTCCAGAATTTTAGCCAATAAGGCCGACCAACTTAGAATTATTTTATTTTACATTTTATTACATCATAGTCGGCTCAAGATAACCTTTGAAACCCAAACAGAAATTTTGAAGAAAATTATTTTTCGCCATTTTAGGTGGCCCAACTTCCGAAGACCATAAGTCATCACCAGTTGACCCGCTCGGCTATTATAACCCCATTTTAGAAATGCCACGAAGCGCTCTACAGGCTTGACTGGCGCAAGCGCTCGTCACCCAAATTTTTGACCTCATCGGGGGCCTCTAAAGCCTTCAAAACTGAGTTCAAAGTTTCTGTACCCTGCTGCCAATACCGAAAATCTTCAATATCTTCCAATATACACCATATCTGGTGATGAAACTTTACTGGCAGACTTATATGACCAAAATGAACCTCCAAGAAAGAAATCAGATCATTCTGAGCACATACAAAAATTACCAAAAATAGTAACTTTCCATAAATAGTAGCTCTGCACAAAATAGCCCTTATTGAATACAAAAACAGAAATATTTTTGGGTGATGCAAGATTGCTCTTACACCCAAGATGCTCCTGCATCAGACACCCGGGGTAATTTGAGAAGTGACCCTGTCACGACTCAGGTGTGTAGAGGAAAACCAAGACGGCTAACCTCTTCCTTTGTCAGCCATGATGAATCTTCAATAGGTCATCCTTTCCATTTGACCAGATATTCTTCATATGTCATGTTCCTTGTGCTTCTACCAACACGACTGTCTAGTATATCTTCGATCTCCTTAGTGTCTAAACTAGTGGCTAGAATACTCCACTGTGCTGCTGTGATCTCATCTTCAACACCTCCTTCATGATACTCTATCAGATCTGAAATGTTAAACACTGGTGAAATATTTAGCTCAGTAGGCAATTCTACCTCATATGCATTTCCTGAATCATGTTTCTTCAGTATCCTACATGGTCCAAACTTCTTCATTTTCAGCTTGTTATATGTACCAACTGGAAACCGCTCCTTCCGCAAATGAACCATGACTTCATCACCAACCTGAAATTCCTTATACCTCCTTTTCTCATCTGCCTTAGCCTTATACTGTGCATTCATCTTGGTAATATGCTTCCTCACCTCCTCATGGATATTCTTCAAGTGTTCTGCAAAATCCTCAGCTTCAGCACTACTTATTTCTCCTTTATCTATCTTCCTCAATTCAGATGCATTTCTTGGACTACTTCCATATACAATCTGGAATGGTGATTTACCAGTGCTTCTATTGACAGAATTATTGTATGCAAATTCCGCCTGTGATAAAATCAAATCCCATCTTGTTGGCTTATCTCCAACCAAACATCTCAGCAAATTTCCCAAGCTCCTATTCACCACCTCTGTCTGTCCATCAGTCTGTGGATAATGTGATGAACTAAACTTCAAATTTGTCTTCAACTTCTTCCACAATGTACGCCAGAAATATCCAACAAACTTAGTGTCCCGATCTAAAACTATGGTCTTTGGAAAACCATGAAGTCTCACTACTTCTCTGAAAAACAATTATGCTACATGAACAACATCATTAGTCTTCTTGCAGGGAATGAAATGTGCCATCTTTGAAAATCTGTCAACTACTACAAAAATTGAATCATGTCCCCGCTGAGTCCTCGGTAAACCAAGAACAAAGTCCATGCCAATATCCTCCCAAGGCTTCTCTGGCACAGGTAATGGCTGATACAACCCTGTATTCTACTTCACTCCTTTCGCCATCTGACATACTCTGCAACTCTGTACAAACTTCTTCACATCTTGCTGCAATTGTGGCCAATAATAATTCTCACTAACCAAAGAAAGGGTTTTGTCATGACCAAAATGTCCAGCCAATCCTCCGCTATGCTTCTCCTTGATGAGATTCTCCCTCATAGAACTTCATGGAATGCACAACTGACTCCCTCTGAATAGCATATCATCCTGGATGATGAAATCCAACCATTTCGTCCTGTCTAGAGTAACAGGTTCTGTACAAGCTTTCCAAGCTTCACCAAAATAAGGATCCTCGGGATACAAATTCTTGAGTTCCTTGAACCCAACCACTTCAATCTACATTTCTGTCAGCAATAGTTGCTTTCTGCTAAGAGCATCTGCAACCCTATTAGACTTTCCACTCCTGTGTTTCAAAACAAATGTATAACTCTGCAAAAACTCAACCCATTTCAAATGTCGTTGATTCAATTTTCCTTAACTATTCAAATATTGCAAAGCTTGATGATCAGTATACAAAACAAACTCCTTAGGAAGTAGATAATGTCTCCACTTCTTTAATGCCTAAACTATAGCATAAAATTCTTGATCATAAACAGAATATTTCCTCTTGGCATCATTTAACTTCTCACTGAAATAAACAACAGGTTTACCTTCTTGGCTCATAACAGCTCCTATTGCAGTACCACTAGCATCACAATCTACTTGAAACACCTTATTGAAATCTGGAAGTGCTAAAACAGGTTGTTCTGTAACTTTTTGTTTCAATAATTGAAAACTCTTTTCTGCTCCTTTAGTCCACTTAAACTCTTTTCTATCCCCTCTCATTGTTTCAGTCAAGGGTCCACAAATAGTGCTAAAATTTTTGATAAACTTTCTGTAAAAGCTAGCTAGACCATGAAAAGATCTTACCTCAGTAGCACTTCTTGGAGTAGGCCATTCAAGGATAGCCTGTACCTTCTCTGGGTCCATTTTTAGACCTTCTGCTGAAACTACAAATCCCAAATACACTAACTCTTTCTTCACAAAACTGCACTTCTTCAAATTAATCAACAATTTCTCTTCTCTCAACTTCTCAAATACCATACGAATATGCATCATATGCTCATCCAATATCTTACTAAAGATCAAAATATCATCTAGGTAAACAATGACAAACTTACCCAGAAATTCTTTCAGAACCTCATTCATGAGCCGCATGAAAGTGCTCGGTGCATTGGTTAGCCCAAAAGGCATGACTAACCACTCATATAGTCCTTCCTTTGTCTTGAAGGCAGTCTTCCATTCATCTCCTTCTCTGATCCGAATTTGGTGATATCCACTCTTCAGATCTATCTTTGAGAAATACACAGCTCCACTCAAACAATCCATAATATCATCCATTCGTGGCAATGGAAACCTATACTTGATTGTGATTTTGTTTATTGCTCTGGAATCTGTACACATCCTCCATTCTCCATTCTTCTTTGGTGCTAATACTGTTGGTACAGCACAGGGACTCAGACTCTCACAGATCAATCCTTTCTGTAACAGTTCATGTACTTGTCTGTTCAACTCCTCACTTTCTGCAGGTGTCATTCTGTGTGCTGCCTTATTCGGTAAACTCGCCCCTGGGATCAAGTCCATCTGATGACTGATCTTCCTGACTGGTGGTAATCCATCAGGCACGTTATCAGATACAATATCCTAAAACTCATTCAACAAATCTGCAACTTCTATAGGAACATCTTCTACTTTCTCTTTACCAGCTTTTGGAATTAAAGCAAAACATACATGCTCATGCCTCATACCATCTAGAAAATTTCTTCCATCAACAAAAGTTATCCTTGCATTACCACATACCTTTTCTTCAGTCTCCTTCAATGGTTTTAGCTTATGCCGCACTCCATCCTTTGTCAGGGAATAGGTATTCACACGACCATCATGTACAGCACATCTGTCAAACTGCCATGGTCTACCCAACAACATATGACATGCATCCATAGATATGATATCACACAATACCTCATCTTGGTATCCACCAATCTTGAACTTCACCAGGCATTGTTCATTGACCATGACCTTGTGGTCATCCTGTACCCAGGCAATCCGATATGGATGTGGGTGTTTCTATCTCTTGAGCTTCAATTTTGTCACCATCTCTTCTGACACCAAATTGTCAGTGCTTCCACTATCAATGATCACATCACAACATTTACCTTCACACTTGCACCTGGTGCGAAACAGGCTCCTCCTTTGCTCAGGTTCATTCTCACCACTCAACAGGACTCTTCTATTAATCAACGTTTCTCCTCTTTCAGCATCTTTAAAATTTGATGATCTGGCATCTTCATCTACATGTGCAACTCTGGCCTGGCCTTCATTTCTCATGTCTATTCTACCTTGGCGCTGAGGACATTCAAATGCCCTATGACCTTCTTCTCCACAGTGAAAACATGTTCCACGGAAGCCTCCTCTTCCAGATCCTTGTCCTCTTCCTCTTCCTCTCTGATCTCTATTATTCTGATCCTGGAAGCGATTGGAATTATTTCCTCACTGATTCTGACTGCTACTGGCCTCATCCTTCTTTTTCGGATCTTCATTTTGGCCACCATATGACCGTCCACTAGATCGTCCACCACGACCTCTTCCGTTTTATCTGCTCTCGAACTTCTTGTTCAGCTTTTCCTCTATTTTTAGGGCAAATTGGTATGCCTCCTCAATACTGTTCATTCGAACCAAATTGAACTCCTCCTGAATGCTTGGCCTTAACCCATTAAGGTATCAGGCAACTTTCTCCTTATCAGCTTCTGCATGGCCTGTTCTGATGAGGAGTTGATAGAACTCCTCTGTATACTCCTGAACAAATCTTCCTGCTTGCTTCAAACTTTGCATTTTCTTTAGTAGATCAAGCTCATAATCAACAGGAATGAACTGCCGCTTCAATTTATCCACCATCCGATCCCATCTTGTGATTTTATCTTTCCCTCTTCTATTTCACTCCAATTGAATTTCTTGCCACCAGATCTTCGCATGACCTTTTAGTCTGGCCTTCACAAATTTGACCCTATCAGGATCCTCAACATCTTCATACTCAAAATATTCTTCACATTCATTGATCCAGTCAATCAATTCCTCTGGGTTAAGATTTCCAAAAAATGTAGGAACCTCAATCTTAGGTCTTTTCCCAATCTTGGAAATCGCCCGAAAAAGTCTTTCTTCCTCCTGGTTCACAATTTCAGCTTCTCCTTCTTGATATTCTTCTTCGGCTTCATCCTCGCTTTCATCTCTGACATTAAGATTCATTCCTCTATGAATCTCTTCTTGTAATGCTCGCACTTATCTCTGCAGCTCTCTAACCTCAGGTGTTACAACACCAGCTCTTCTGCCACGTTCCCTTCGTGGAGGCATTTTTGTGATGCGCACTGAAACCCTAGCCACGGTCCTGGTGCAAACTGCCTCACAATCGGCGATCTATTTACACACTCAAGAACAACCTGGCTCTGATACCACTTGATGAAGGGTGCTCCCCTTAATACCACAAACACATAAGAGAAATAGAGAAACAACAACAATATGCAAGAACAAAAAATTGGCTTCTTATTATCTCCACAAATGTGGAATTACAAACTTTCAGAATTACAATATGCAAAGCCACATGGGCATTCCCTTACAATATTCTGTAGGACAAAGCCTCGAACTATTACCCAGATCTACTACCCAGAACTATTCTGAACTGTCTAAGACAATAATACAGCCTTCCTTATATAGGCAATTTTCCACCGCCTGGGAAGGTTCCAAAATTTTAGCCAATAAGGCCGACCAACTTAGAATTATTTTATTTTACATTTTATTACATCATAGTCGGCTCAAGATAACCTTTGAAACCTGAACAAAAATTTTGAAGAAAATTATTTTTCGCCATTTCAGGTGGCCCAACTTCCAAAGACCATAAGTCATCACCAGTTGACCCGCTCGGCTATTATAACCCCATTTCGGAAATGCCACGAAGCGCTCTACAGGCTTGACCGGTGCAAGCGCCTATCACCCAAATTTTTGACCTCATTCGGGGCCTCTAAAGCCTTCAAAACTGAGTTCAAAGTTTCTGTACCCTGCTGCCAATACCGAAAATCTTCAATATCTTCCAATATACACCATATCTGGCGATGAAACTTTACTGGCAGACTTATATGACCAAAATGAACCTCCAAGAAAGAAATCAGATCATTCTGAGCACATACAAAAATTACCAAAAATAGTAACTTTCCATAAATAGCAGCTCTGCACAAAATAGCCCTTATTGAATATAAAAATAGAAATATTTTTGGGTGATGCAAGATTGCTCTTACACCCAGGATGCTCCTGCATCATTCTTCCATGTCTTGTCCATCTAATTTTTCAATTTCTCATAGATATCTTCATTCTGATCCTGATCATTTCTTGACATAGGTGATCTACAATCTTTCTTAAGATGACCTATCTTATTACATTTGTAACATACCATGCTTCCACTCAGCCAACTTTTGGATCTCCGTCTGAAATGAGTCTTCATGCAATTTTCTCCAATGTGTCAATATTTTCCACAATAATGACAACTATACCATGTGTTGTAATCCCAATTGTATGAGTTGTTCTTCATAGGTGACTTAGTCTGTTCATTTGGTGACCATCTTGGTTTAGACCTGCATTCAAATGCTCTATGCCCATACTTCTGACAGTTGAAACAATTGCCTTGAAACTTAGGTGAGGTAGGTAGGTTACTAACCTTAGACCTACATTCATGTACCTGATGTCCATGTTTCTTACAGTTAAAGAAATGTCCATTGAAATTTAGTTTAGAATCAAACTTACTATGTTTCCTTTTGGATATGTTGGTTGTATGTCCTAGTTTTCCACAGTGATGGCATGTGAGCTTGTTGTTCTTTGGTTTTGCATTCTTCTGTTCTCCATTCTCTGATGATTCTCCTTCTTTAGTAGATGAAGCATGTTTATTTAGTCCAAGTCCAGATCTATCATCAGATCTTCTAGGTGACCTTAACAATTCTTCAAAATATTTTGCAGCTTCATTAGGTTTGTTCATCCTTTCATTGATTTCCTTTTCAGTTCTAAGTTCATTCCTTAATTGATCATTCTTAGACCTCAGTTGGTTGATTTCCATATCTTTCCTGCCCAACTCTTGATTAACTAGTAGTAGTTGATTTACCATGTCCAGTTGATTATTAGTCAACCTTTGCATGTCACTTGTCCTTTCATCCAATCTCATTGCAATTTGTCTTTTGTCTTCTTCAACCATTGTCTTATCATCTTCAGCTTTCTTTTTTTGTTCAACTACTTCACAAAGTTTGATAGATTGAATCTCTTGTTCTCTCTTTAGATTCTTAATGTCATCATTCAGTATGGTATTCTTCTCTAGTAGCTCTTTTATGGCTTTGTCACTTTTTGCAGAGTTTCCATTATCAAATAATCCAGTGGTGTCTTCTTCTTGATAATGTTATTCATTTTGCTGAATAGAAATTTCTCTCCTTTTGCTCAAGGATTTCTTCAGTTCATTTCTGGCTACTTCCAGTTGTTGTAATGCTAGTTGTACATAAATTTTTTGATTCTCTATGACCTTTCCCAACTTATAGAATTCCAACTCAAGATCTTTTTCTTCAAGTGGTTAGACTTTCTATGAGAAACCTTGTAGCTCTGATACCAATTGTTGGAAATATAATTGGGAAATGTGATACTGAGAGGGGGGGGGGGTGAATCAGATATCACCTACTAAACCATTCTCATATAAATAAAATTTTTGCATAACATTAACAATAATTGATCATAATCAAATAATTAACATTCTAAACATCATCCATGAAAGCATTCATAACTCAGAGATTTTGGTTACCCAGAAACCCTTGAAAGGTAAAACTGGGGTGGGGATGACACCCACAAATCTTCACTACTATAGTAATAAATTTTCCTATTAGGGCTTACAAAATTTGATCAAAACTTGATCTACCCTGTGAGGGGTCTGCCCTGTTAAAAGCTAAAAGACTTATACATTATACCTTGTTAAAGGATTTGAAACTTACAACAAATTAAGCACTCAGTTAAGAGATTACAAAAAGTCTGTTAGGACTACTTAGTTAAGAGATTTACCCTAATACACTGGCTAGAATGTCTCAGTACCTGATCTTTTAGTTTTCACTATATGCAGATAATAAATCTTCTCTTTACTGTATGATGTTGATCTCATCTATCATATTTTTCTCTTTTCGGTGCTTTCACTACTTAGCTCGATCACTGGACTCTGTCTGCATATGTTGGTTGTATGTCCTGGTTTTCCACAGTGATGGCATGTGGGCTTGTTGTTCTTTGGTTTTGCATTCTTCTATTCTCCATTCTTTGATGATTCTCCTTCTTCAGTAGATGAAGCATGTTTATTTAGTCCAAGTCCAGATCTATCATCAAATCTTCTAGGTGACCTTAACAATTCCTTAAAATATTTTGCAACTTCATTAGGTTTGTTCATCCTTTCATTGATTTCCTTTTCAATTCTAAGTTCATTCCTTAATTGATCATTCTCAGACCTCAGTTGGTTGATTTCCATATCTTTCCTGCCAACTCTTGATTAACTAGTAGTAGTTGATTTACCATGTCCAATTGATTATTAGTCAAACTTTGCATGTCACTTGTCCTTTCATCCAATCTCATTGCAATTTGTCTTTTGTCTTCTTCATCCATTGTCTTATCTTCTTCAGCTTTCTTTTTTTGTTCAACTACTTCACAAAGTTTGATAGATTGAATCTCCTGTTCTCTCTTTAGATTCCTAATGTCATCATTTAGTATGGTATTATTCTCTAGTAGCTCTTTTATGGCTTTGTCACTTTCTGCAGAGTTTCCATTATCAAATAATCCGGTGGTGTCTTCTTCTTGATACTGTGATTCATTTTGCTGAATAGCAATTTCTCTCCTTTTGCTCAAGGATTTCTTTAGTTCACTTCTAGTTGCTTCCAGTTGTTGTAATGCCAGCTATACATCAATTTTCTGATTCTCTATGACCTTTCCTAGCTTATAGACTTCCATCTCAAGATCTTTTTCTTCAAGTGGTTAGACTTTCTATGAGAAACCTTGTAGCTCTGATACCAATTGTTGGAAATATAATTGGGAAATGTGATATTGAGAGGGGGGGGTGAATCAGATATCACCCACTAAACCATTCTCATATAAATAAAACTTTTGCATAGCATTAACAATAATTGATCATAATCAAATAACTAACATTCTAAACATCATCCATGAAAACATTCATAACTCAGAGATTTTGGTTACCCAGAAACCCTTGAAAGTTAAAACTGGGGTGGGGATGACACCCACAAATCTTCACTACTATAGTAATAAATTTGCCTATTAGGGCTTACAAAATTTGATCAAAACTTGATCTACCCTGTGAGGGGTCTGCCTTGTTAAAAGCTAAAAGACTTATACAGTCTACCTTGTTAAAGGATTTGAAACTTACAACAAATTAAGCACTCAGTTAAGAGATTACAAAAAGTCTGTTAGGACTACTCGGTTAAGAGATTTACCCTGATACACTGGCTAGAATGTCTTAGTACCTGATCTTTTAGTTTGCATTGTATGTAGATAACAGATCTTCTCTTTACTGTATGATGTTGATCTCATCTATCAGATTTTTCTCTTTTTTGTGCTTTCACTGCTAAGCTCAGTCACTGGACTCTGTCTGAATACTTGTCTTCACTGAATCATACTTATCTACTTATTCCTTTCACATTCGCTATTCCTTCCTACTATGTTTTAGGGTTGAGATATTGACCTTATATAATCAACAAACATCTTACTGATTCAAGATCTACGGTTCATATTAATTCCTTTTGCCGCTTAAGTCTTACTATTTTCTGATTGGCTCTAGGTATTGCATAGGGATCAATGATTGCTGAATAGATGCATAATTACCTCCATAATTATCTCAACAAATAAAATACAAAACATGAATGTCGGCCAAAACTATTTACCTCGATCACTGTGCCAAAACAAACTCTTATGTCATTCTCTAGCTAACTTGGCAAATGTAGTTCCTGATACTTGGCATTCACTGTACTTGGCATATGTTGATAATTCTGGCACTTGGTAATCATTGCATATAGGACTCGGCAAAACTAAACTCGGTATACTACAAAAATACATAGTGACCATAAGTTTATTCGACAGTACTACTTCTCGATAAGTAAACATTACATAGCTTGACCTTTACATAATGACTCGGTTGCAATGATGACTGACCATCATTGCCTAGATAAATGACTAAGTGTAGGTCACTAATATTCAACAAAACTATAGAGATCTACATGGTTTCACCAGAAAGATGGAATGGTTACTCAAGCTTAAGGATGACTTGGTGAGATGTGCCCTCATCAAAGGCATTGGTGAGAAATATTTTAATTATGAATACACATTGTGCACCATTGGAAACATTATTGGTATAGTTTTGGTATGCATGAGGATAGATGGAATAGGCAAAGACAAAATAATTTGGTTATGAAAGAAAATTTTTTGATAATAAGTTTTTGTATGGCATTGATAAGGCTATTCACAACATTGACCACAGGAACATAATTTCACGGTTTGGTCTCTATATGCTATAGGGGAGATGGAAAAGGCAGATGGGATTTCTTATAGACCGGCAATCCTATTGGTCGAGAATCAAGATATTTTTGATACTTACTAGGGTGACATGAGGGGAAATATTTTATTCATTGTAGTTTGCCTCAACCTAATGCCTTCAGGAAACATAGATTGGTTCTATGAGTACAACCAGGCCAAGACATTTAAAGTCCCTGAATCCTTCAGAGATTTGGACTTATGTGGGCTTCAAGTGAAATTACAAAATTCCTTTTAAAGGAAAAGAAAAGGAAAAAAAATCAAGTTATCCCTTGCTATTGTATTCCAATCTGACTCAAAAGATAGCTTCAACGAAGAACTTATTCTCATTAGACGTTGTTGAGTTCCTGTTTGTGTTTTTTGGCTATTATTTTTAAGTAAGTTATTGTTCTATAAGGTTTGCACTATGTTTTTTGGTCTTATTTTACTAGGCTTTTTTTCTTAGCACTTTTTCCCTATTTTATGTTTGTTTGAAACTAGTAAAACAAACTTGATTCTCCTCCTTTATCATTAACTTATTTATATATTTAGTATGAATTATGTTAATAAATGTACATATATTTTTTATTTTATTATAATCTATGAATAGAGGAACCATCAGTTCAGCCTTCGTAGAAGTATATTTTATGTTTCTCTACTGATTCTTTTTAGCCTTGATGTGATCTCTTTTGTGAATATGTTTCATGGAAAATTTATTCTCTGTTCATCCCTGAAGGATGCAAATATTAGCTTCAATTTCACACTCATAGCTCTATAAGTTTTATCTTAGCTCTGGCATTTTTGTCTTATTAGTTTAACATAGTAATCTTTATAGTTTAATAGAGTAATCTTTATAGTTTAAAATATTATCCTTTTCATCTTATAGTTTCACTGAGTAATATTTATCCCTCATGTAATGTATCATCTTCCTTGATTAGCATCGATTTCTTGTATCCCAACCTGATGTTTCCTATGAATGACATTTTCTTTTTTAGAAGTATCTCCTCCTTTTATCTACCCTTTTCTTCTAGTTGAGGCATTTTCACTTTTCTATGCACTCCATTATAGGACTATAGTATGTTGGGGGCTTTTTTCTAAGATGAGAATAATTTCCTAACAGCTTAGCATAGGTTTAGCATTAGATTTTTATTTCTTCCTTGTGTTCCTCTGCTTCTTCCTTGCTATTTTTCTAGGCATTTATTATTTCATATTTCCATTATACTTCTAGTTGCTTCTATATGGCTCTTACTAATAACTTCTTCCTATTTTCTATGCTATCCATTGGTGAGCTTTTGATAGTTCTTCAGTACTATAGATATTTTTTTATCTATGTCCTTCCCTTTGTATCTCTCTACCACCCTTATTAAGTTTAATTTAAGATCGAGATGCTAAGTAATTTTTATAAATGTACATGATTATCTGTGCTCACATAATACCATCAAATTTTATGGGTACTAACACTTTTAAAAGCAGATGGAGAATCTTGGTTGTAAATTAAAAAACCTGGTAAAAAGTTCCCTATGTATGTATCTTTACATTATCTTCATTTACATTTACTTATCTCAACTATAGTTCTAACAAGTGATCTTGGTCAAGGCGAGCATGCAGGATTATGTCTCACAATTGATAAAAGGGGTGTAGCTAGAAAGAATCTAGAGAAACTACATATTATCAATCAAATGCATTATGATAAAGAAGCCTATTGTAATTTATAAAATAACATTTGTGTACATTCAGGATGACTCATTGTTGAGACTTTGTATTTGTAAACTAGGTCATTTCCTTGTAGCTTTGTACTTTAAAAAAAACTAGTAGTAATTTCTTTCCTTCCGGTATGCCCCCCTAAAGTAGGAACATATAAAAATATTTTCTTATTAATAAAAATTTACCAAGGTCTCAGCATATTATCAAGCAAAAAAAAAAAAAATTGATTTTTTCTAAAAATAAAAATTCAGAAAGTATCTAAAGGTTTCTATATTTTTTAGATTTTCAATTTTTTGGAAACTTTATCTTCTCCAAAAATTGAAAATATCTTCTGATATTATCTTCTATTTTTTTTAGTTCAAAATGGAAACTAACTAATTTCTCTTCAATCTCATCCTTTCTTTTCCATCGATCTTGATTTTCTCTGATCAATCTTGACCGTTCATTTTAACCTAGATTTTTATATAAGCAACCCTCTCCTGTCACAATTACATTACATACTTTTGCATCAAACCTCTACCACTTTCATACTAATTTTTTTTTCTATCATATCAATTGATCATCTTCTTGGAGCTTAGAGTCTAAGTGATGTCAGATTCACAACTGAGTGCACACTTCATAGCGAACAAAGAGAAGCAACGAAGGCTTGAGGCATCAATTAGTTTGCTTGTATTTGTTATTATTTGTTTAATACATATTTTCTTACTTCCGATCAATCATGTATTCATTTCCATTGTTTGTAGAGATAAATAGATTGGTTATTTTATTGTTTTTGTATTAAGCGGTGCTACTAACCTTCTTTATATTAGCTTGTGCAAATTTTCCCCTACGACAAGGGCTTCTTTTGTTTTTTTTTTCTTGTTTTGTATATATCTTTTTATTTTTAAAAATTATTTTTAGATTTGTGTGGTCATTGGTTTGAGAAAATTGTTTGTCTAAACAATGCAATGATCTTCCCCAAACAAAAATACAAGTTCTTCCCAAAATGATGCAATAAGAGATCCAGTTCTTCCCACAAAGAAAAATCCCAAGTATGTGTTTTTCCTTCATATGGAGTCGGGATTAAAAACCCCATTTTAAACTTTTTTTACCGAAAACAAGAAAGTTACTTCCCCATGATGTAAATACAAGCTAAAGTCCTACCTCGAAGCATTTTACATACATTTTCAATGCCTTTACCAAGTCTACAAATGGACTTAAAAATATCATTTGTATGCATCAAGTGCCTTCTAGATAACTTGTAGTGGGACATAAAAACCCCACCTATAAGTAAATGAACTTCCTATTTGTATATATGCACATACACACTTTATTTACTTTCTTAAATATTTCTATCCACTCATATGTAGTACCTCCAAAAAACCCCATTTTTGAGTTTTTCCCTCATTTAAAGAGCTAATTTTCCCCAAAATCCATTGCCTTTCACTACTCAGAAGGCTTTCCAATCATATACAACATGCATAGCTCATAATTTGCAAAGGACAAAAATTCACGACTTTTTATTTCTTGTATGATCTACCCAATCAATAGATCATGTCATTAGTCTTAGTTTACAGACAGATCCTAAGACTAAAGAGTGACACAAGGTAGGAATAACCACATGATAGAGCCTACGAGGAGGTGAAAAAGTGATGACAACATAGAATTATTTCAAGAAAAATATGGGAAGATGTAATTGTGATGCATAATAATCAAGGGTACAGGTTCTCATTCCAGTTCAAGATATTTACACCAAACCTAAGCACATCAATCACAGAACAATTTGTAGAAATGTGAAGATGAACAAAGGATGATGTAGTAGAATTCATTTCTTGTCAAATACTTGGTCATTTTTTCATGCTTTATAAGTAGGTGTAGTTTTTTTGACAAATTACATGTAAGTGGATAACAAGTTATAATTGCATGTGATAGTATCACATATAAAGTTGTAACATGTAATCATACTACAAGTACATTAAGCTTTGTAGTCTTGAATAAGTCAAAGGTATTTAAGGGTTTCCCCTTATTTCTCCACCTTTTTCACAATCCCTCACCTATAAATAAAAGAGGGTTCTCATTGTAATTTTTATCTTTTGGAAATGCAAGAAAATTCTGCCAATTTATATATGCACTCTAAGGCTTTGAGCTTAGATGTAAATTTTAATTCCTTTCAACAAAAGAGGCAGGCTGATTTGAGACTTTTTGTCAATCAAAGTTGTTATGTGATGACATTTTCTTGAGTTGATTGTGATTTTTTGGTGTTTTTTTCAAGAGATATTTGAATTCAATCGTGCAAACTTTGATTTGTCTATTGCATTCAGAGTTATATTTCAATTTGAGATTTTGAAGACTTTGTGTTGCAAGAGATCAAATCGAGCCTATAGTTAGTAGTGGCTGAAATTACTTAGAGTTGAAGACTTTGGGATTTAGTTGTAAGTGTTTTTATTAATTTTGAGAGTATCCAATAAGAGATTTTGTGTCTTACTAGTTATTCTAATTGATTCCTAATTTAGGATAATCGCAGGAGACTTTGGGTTCTTGTACTTATTCCACAAAATATAAAAGCAAATTGTTGTCTTTAGAGTTGTTCTAACGTCAACCCCCAAGCCATCATTATAATTGTAGTAGTAGATACATTTTGTTAAGTTGGAGAGTTTTTGATGTATGAATCATTCCTAAAAAAAAGGAATTGATTAAAAAGAACCACTCTTTGTTATTTTCAGTTAGGTTTATGTTGAATCCACCTACAGTAAGAAGGGAGCCTCCCCTATTGTTGAGAGGAGAGATAAATCTTATGAGACGTTGCCTAAAGTTAGAGTTTCGTAAGTTGTAGTTTTAGTGACTTACAAAAAATTTAGCCAACAAGAAAAAGGCTTGGTCAACCAACCCCTAGCTTTGGATCTAGTTTGACCTGAACCTTGGAGGCCATCTCAATATACATACAAAAAACACACTTTGGTCGCAAATCAAAATGGACTTTTTGTGGAAACTTTTGACAAAATAAACTCATTATAGATCAGACTGTGTAGATTCCAAATATTTAATTTATTTTTAAATTTGATTAAATTTTATATTTTTCATAAAAGTTCTACTGAAGCAGGTCTATAAACTAGAGATAATGGGCTTTATTGTTATTTTAATAAATATTTTATTTGAAAATTTCTTGTAAAATAAATTATATGATATCAAACTAGAGATAATTCTAAACACTTTTAAAAAATAAAAATGATATATTTTGGTCAAATTATGCTTCTCGTACATGAGAGATTTTAAAAATAACAATTCTGCTCAATAATAAATTAATTTAAAAAATATTCATTAAAAAATACAAAAAATATTATCATCAATCTTAACTGTGTTACATACCATTCCCCAAAAGGATTCAGAGAAATAGTTTCATTTAGGTCAAATTTTTCTTGTCGTACACGAGCATAGTATGGTCAAGAAACATTGACTTTTAAAATATGATTTTAAATAATGCCTATTGAAAATGAAAATTTATCATCTGGGTATTCAAATAAATTACATATTTGGAAAGTAAACTTCAACTACTACAACTTCTATTACTGACTTTTTTTTTAAGGATTCAATCTCTAAGTGCTTCAAATATCTAGGTCAAACATGATGAATTTAAAAAAAATAGGAAAATTAGTTCCACTTTTTTACCAAAAAGTGGACTCAACTTCTTGCTAGCACCTAAGAACTTTTATATAACTATTTTTTAGAGTCCATATTAATAAATGTGAATGCTAATTTCTGACTGGAAAAATAAAATAATTTTAATCTATTGATTAAACTCTGCCTCCTTCACTATACTTCCATGTAGGTTTGGAATTTGAGGGTCACCCCTACCTGTCATATGAATTTTATATGACACTTTGGTCATTTTAATACCTTTCATTTTACGTTTTAAGAAAAATATTGATTGCAATTTATTTAATTTACCAATAAATTATATTAAATACTTTTTAAGTTTGAATTTTTTAATTATTTAATTATTAATATATATTAAATATAATTAATATTTTATTTCTAATAAAGTAGTGCAAATAATCTAATTACTATTTTAAAACATATTATTATATGCAAAAATGTCAAATTAACTAAGCAAGTTTCTAAGTTAATATGATTTATTTTAAATAGATTCTAAATTAATATAAATATATAATAATCAATATAAAAACATGTATATTACATATTAATATTATAAATTAGTAATTTATGCAAAAAAATCTCAATTTTTGAATTCTATATATTTTATTTTAAAAAGATTCTAAATTAATATGAATATATATATATATATATATATATATATATATATATATAGACACACACACACACACACACACACATATTTGATAAATTAATAGTTGGATTGGGCCAACACCCTTTGTATTATATCAAAATGGGAGATTACATTTTTCTATTCTTCAAACACACATATACTAACCCCCACATATAGAAAAAATTCCCCTAACCATAGTCCATTTCTTATTATCATGTTTGTGAGTCATTATTCTAATACAATGACTCAACCTTAACCAATCTTAGGTATAAGAGTATCCTTCAATTACCTATATTTGTACTTTGCAATACCTTCCATATCATTTCTCACATTTGATTATTTATGGAAATTTATGTGGTTACTAGTTTGATGTACACTCCAATATTTTTATTGATAACATCAGTCACCTTGGGTTTGGATGTGGCTAAGCTCCATCCAAAATACACAGTTGACTAATTTTCAAAAAATGGAAAACACAAAAAATTTTCACAAAATTTTCACCATCTATTCTTCATGATCTACACAATTTGTGATTGAAAACAACAAAAAAATTGCAAAAAAAACAATGTGTTTTTGCAAATCTGAAAAAAAAAGTTTGACTTTTTTTTTTTGTCTTTGGTGCATTTTGGATGGAGCTTAGCCACCACCCTTGGGTTTCATATTTTTCTTGGCATGTCATCAAATGAAGGCATTTCTTTCACTAGATATGTCCCTTCCTCAGTTTCAATCTCATAATTATTGCAACTCTTTTATTGTATGGGTGGATGTGACCTCATTCACTTGTATTTCATAATGTGCATGTGACTTGTATGATCAACTTCATACATCAAATTTTTCCTTGGCTTTTTCATGAGTTGAATGATGTAATATCTCCATTTTCTACCACCATTTTGATAATTTATTTGTGTCTCCATTACCTTATCTATATATGTGGGAGATTTTAAAGTCTTCTAGTTTTTCCATTATCTCCCTTATTGACCTAATAAAATGTTCTAATTTCTAGGTTTTGGTAGTGTTCTACCTAATTGCATTGATTACATTTGAGTCTCCTAGATGTATTTTCTTTTCTTTGATGTTGAAACCCATTTGCAACCTAGAAAGTGTAGCCCTAAATTCAACAGTAGTGTTGGTTATTTCAATTTTTCACCTATGAATTTTGGTTTCTCTGTTATTGTATTCCCCTCCTAATTTTGGGCTATGAATCATATTACATCACGTCGGGGCCTAAGTTGCCTATGGAGACCCTGTCAAAGTTGATTTTGATCCATTATTTTTTAGGTGGAATCCACCTTATGTTTTTCCTTGGGTTGGCCATTTTCCTTTTCACAACCATTCCATCAATTCATGGTCTATGGAGTCTATTGAGATCTATATACATTTGGTCATCCTAACTCATGAAGGTATGGTCTTTTCTTATCTTGGTTCTAGCTACATTATTTTTTAGTTCTATTTGTGTGTGTAATTTAGTGTACCTATGAAATTTTCAAACACGACACTTCACTAAGCCATTAGATCAATTTGGTTAGTATATAATCATTTAAATTCATCAAATAAACCAAATCAAGAGCAACTTAGTGTTTCCTAATAAGAAAGAGTTTGATCTAGTTGAATTGAACTCTCAGATTAGGAGCTTAGATCAATGACAATTCACTTCTAAGATGGAAGATTCAACATGAATCAATGCAATTCACTGCAAATCTAGATAAATATCATGATAATAGCTATGAAATTGAAATTAATTAAGCTATGATGCACTCAAAGATGAACTCAAACTCCCTTTAATGAATTCTACATGATCAAGAGATGTAAATTCAATTAATGAACTCTCAAATGCAAGGAATTAACTCCCAATTCTCTCACAAGATCTCACAAAATGTGTGACCTAGAAATATTTTGGCATAATTTACCTGTATAACTTCTCTAGATGATTTGATGCTTTGTTTGATGTTGCTTTTATAGAAACTCATAAGAATTTGATTGTTGAGATTGATTCACCATGAGTGGTGGAGATCAAATCTTGATTGATCCATGTGATTGATCTTTGATTGGTAGGAGTTAAGTCTCTTGTCCTTTAGTGATGAGATGAAAAATAAGAAAATTAAAATAATTCCATTAATTGATAATTCTAGCAATGGGATTTACTTCCTATGATTTAATTAATTTGCTAGACTCATTAATGAGTTAATACCTTATTGGTGATCTTTTTATTTTGGGATTATTGATGAATTATGTAACTAGGTGGATCTACCCAATTACCTAATTAGGCCTAGGATTTGATCAAATTGATGATCTTGATTAATATTTGACCCTTTGATTAGGGTTTAGGGTAAATTGATTGGGATTAGGGGCTAATGGTTTGACTAGGCCATTTTCAGGTGATTACATTTCCCCTATTTGAATCAATGAATGATCAACATGTTGATTCAAAGAAATATATGATGTCTTATGCAGTGAAGAGTTTGATATGGGTCTTGATGAAACAACCCTTGGTTGATGATGTTGATTCTGAGAACTGAACTTAATTCGATTGATGACCAATTTGAGACTAGAGTAATATGCTTGAAGTGGTGTGATGAAACTGGTTATTTGTCTAAAATTAATGTTGTTGATGCTAATGAATAATCAATTTTATGTGAAGCGATGAAATTGAATCACTATCAGAGAGATTCTAAAACCCTTGAGGTTAATAATAATGAGTAACTAATTTGATGTGAAGTGATAAAATTGATTACTACCAAAATATTAATCATGATAACTGACTTGATATGGTTCTTGATGAAGTCGATTATCTGATGATGAAGACACTATCAATTTGATGTGATGTGATGAAATTAATATGCCTCTATTAATTCAATGATGTTGAAAAGATTGATGTTGACTGAGTAATTTGATGTGATGCTATGAAATCACTCAATGAGATAGATATATTAGATATGCCCATCTTGATATGGATCCTAATGAAGTTCAGATGTCCCTAGAGATAGAATCATGTTCGATTTAATGACAAAACTTGATTTGATATCTTGATTCGATTGATTGATTGATGAAATCTGATATGATCATGCCCCCTCAAGAGTGAAATAAAAATGACAAACTAATAAAATCCTAATTTTGATTGATTAGAATGATGAGAAATTGATTTTAATTGATTAAGAATTGATCTAAACTTATTAGGAATTAATTTTAGCTAATTTTGAGGTGATTAGAACATGATTTGACTAAATTTGACTTGATTTTGAATAAGTTTGACCTTGGTTTCCCATTTTTGACCATTTTTTCCTATGATAAAATGATTTGAAATAGATTTGAGATGATTCCAGATTGATTTTAGAGCTGGTTTGACTATATTTGACCTCAGTTTGACCTAATTTGACTAGATTTGACTAGAAATTTATGAATTTTGACCAAGTTTGAACTTGGTTGACTAATTAGGAATGTTGTAAAACTGATATTGAAAAATTCCCATATGATTCCAAGTTGATCTGATTGATTCTACACGTAATCAATTGCACTTTGAGTAGGGTTTGACCAAAGTTGACTTTGAAAAAAATGCCTTTGATTTTGATTTCAATTCAGAAAATGAGTTTCTACCAACTGAATGATCAATGGATGTTGATTTTGACTTTGTTGGCAAACAGATTTGTCTTCCTCTTTTTAAATGAAAATAAATAAAGACTCTATGCTTCTGAAGACAAACAATTCATCACCAGTTGGGTAAGCAAAAGAAATTGCTTCCCTCTAAATTTTTAAGGTACAACTTGTAGGATATTCAATGAATTGTTAACAAAAAGTAAATTCATGCACCTTTGACCGGAAAGTGTAGGAGGACCACTCGAATACTCTTGGGTATTGAGGTGATTTACAGAATCAACATGTGATTAAATTTAACTATGAAGAAAACTGAGATCTACTAACTACCTCTAAAATAAACAACTTATAAAATAACTCAAGAAAGACAAGCTAGAAAGAAACCGGAAGTGACTGAATATAAATAACACATGCATAGATTTAAATGTACCAACTTTCAAAGTAATCAATACATTCCAAATTTTGATTCAAAGATCTAAACCATACCATGCATCAATATAGTCATATATGATCGGATCAAAGTCTAATAAAAAATCAGTCACCAGTTGTTTCGGAACTTAAAAAGACTATGCTAACTATCTACTTCAAAAAGAAACTATCTATTTTTCTATCTGTATTTTCTAACCCTTTCACTATTCAATGCTCCAACATTAATAGTTTCAGTTCCAAGAGAGCCTCCAGAAAAACCCAGCCTCTCGAACACAAGAAAAAACCATTTAAAACCAGTTACATAACTAAAAATAGAGTTTCATAACACGTGTCTTTTAAAACATAAAGAAAGGGAAATTTTGTCCTAAAAACTACTAACTCCCTCCAGGGCCTTCTGACATGGCAGTCTGTATGAGCTTCCAGGATTAGAACACATTCACCAATTCCTGGGCTGGCTGGAAATGCAGATTCTTCAGACCTGTCAGCTTCACCTGAGTCACATTCTTTTCCCACCTTAACTCCCTAATCCTCTTTGTCTTCTTAGGTAACTGACCTCTATTGAGTAGCAACATAGATTCCACGTTTGTAATTCTGGTGAAATCCTAAACTATAGGTGCTTCATTTTCTTTGAGAGCATTCATGGTGTCTATAAAGACTTTGACCATGGCATCCACATCCTTGTTACCTTCATCAATTTGCAAAATACTCAAGGGATTAATTATCTTGATGTCTTTAAGGGCATCCACATGCATATCCAACACTTCTTATTCTATTTCTTTGGCTTGAGAGATCATAGCTTTAAACATTGTATTTTTCCATCTGAAGTTCTTCTTCAGGATGAATAGCATACAGGGATCTACTAGCTTCATCGGATTCTCAACTAAGAACTAAGTCACACCATAGGTTTCTATTTCTTGAACCTATATGATGATCACTACGCATTTCTCTTCCTCCATTTCCCAACTTGGAACTAGGGTTTGAACCTCATCAAGTAATCCTTCTCCATCTAAGCAACTAGATATAAACTCACAGATGAAAACACTCCCTTTAGTGATAACATTGTTTATCCAAGACTTCACAACCTCCATCAGAACCCTCCCCTATTGCATCTATTTCACTAGCCTTTGGCTTTCAATTGAATTTAGATCAAAATCTTGTGAAGACTAGGCCAGTGGCAGTACTCCATCATCAGCGAGTGAGGAAAGAAACTCAGCCATGGTAGATACCAGCTATTTCAACTCACGTTTCTCCCTTCCATCTTTTTGCGACTACCTGAGCATATGATTAGCTAAGAATTTAAATAGGTGATCCCTAGAATCCCTATTTAGAACACCAAGCTCCATCTTTGTGATTTCAAAGTCTTCAGCCTCTGGTTCCTGAATTCCCTCTTTAGGCCTGAAAGTGGCTATTTCTGCAGTCACCTTTCTAGTAGATGGATTGGTAGATAACCTAGCATCACTCTTCATTCTTTTTGCTTTGGGGGTCAGGGTAGCATATTTGGTGATGATCTCCTTCACAAGAAGTGAAATGGATTTGTAACTTTTTCTCTTATTCACTGATTTAGTTAGCCAGGGAGGAACTAAACCGGTGACTATCTGATTGTCGGCAGTTGTTACAAGAGTATTCTTATCCTGAGGTACATCCATGCTACTGGTAAGGATTTCTTGAACCTTTTCTTGTTGATCCATTGGAAAATAAATGTCATCATCATTAATCTTGATATCCAGGTAGTCAAGTCCTAAGGATGCCATCTAACAACACCTTTCTGATCTTGTTCTAGGCCTCGATCTTGGTGCGGTAGGATGTCTGCTAGAAACCACCTTTTTCTTAGGGGACGTAACTTTACCTGCATTTGGAACCACATGAGATACATTAGATGGGGCATGTTTCACATTTTTTAAGGTTGATCCCACACTATGCTTTTCAAGAGGGGGGTTCTTAGCTCCTTTCTTTTTCTTTTTTGTTAACCAATTTTTCGTGACCTTGAAAATGGTTCAGGCCCTCAAATTTATATCATCTTCTTCTTTCCTATTCCAATCTATGTTTGGGGGGCTTCTTGCTTCTACATTGCTAGCCTCTGAACTTGTGTCTTCAGAACTATCCTCTTCTACACCCTTAATGTCAAAATTTAATTGCAATAGTTTGATCTATGGAATTACAAGTCTGGAGTGATCATGTTTCTAGATTGCCTCTTCATCACCGAGATCTTCCCATAGGTCCTCAAGGTGTGAACTAGGTGAAGGATAATTACTTAGGCTTAGAACTTGTCTAGTGAAGCCCTTATTGTCAAAACCCCTTCTTAACTCATAAAATTGCAAATGAATCACCGAAGCGTCCATCATATTGTTACAGGCCAAGTTGCCAATTTTAATTGGGAACATAGAAGACCACCTTTCTTCTGGTAGGGTATTTTTAATAACTACGAACAATTGTCTACAAACTTCTGCCAAAATAAAACAATCGAAAGCAAACCTTGCGAGCCTAAGAGGTTCATCATCAAAGCCTCTAACCTAGATGTAGGTGAAACATGGGAAATGAATGTATAGACTTCCATAGGCTTGAATTAATTCATGTGCCTCCAATGAAACTCTTTGGTTTGGGACTCCTACCAATTGTTGACACAATCTACCCAGGAAAACATCATGAACCTTCCTATAATTTTCCAAAATTTTATCTTTTCTTAATAATGGACAGTACTCATAAATTAAAAGATCTTCATTCCAAGGAATGTTTTGAATGGTAGACAAATCCTATGTGCATGCCAAGTAGTATATCAAATAGGAAGACATAAGAAAATCCTTCTTAATGGCCTGAGCTTGTTTAAGTTGGTCCCTCAGGGAACTAGCAATAATCTTTGCCCAATCAATATGTTGCCCCCCTTCCAAGACTATCTCTATAAAATGAAACATCCACTCCTCATATAGAAGAACCTGTTCTAAACCTTTAATTCAGTGAAGCAACACTATCACATCATGAATAAGTGGTTTCATGTGAGCTTTAGTGAGAACTTTAGGTAACTAAAACCCACCTTTGTAATTGGTTTGAGTCCACTTCCTGGCCACATGACTCTGATTTTTATCTATGTTTTCTCTGTACTGAGCTAGAGATTGGGTGGGAGTAAAACTAATGAGAGATTCCTCTGGGATTTTAAAAATAGCCATAATAGTCTCCCTATTGACTAGCACAAGGTTTTGGCCTTCTACATTCATAATGCACTTGGATTTAACATCATATCTGTTAATACATTGCTGAACCAATTCTAGGCATGCAGCTGACGACAGAAAAGCCGCGGCTTCTAATAATCCACTTGACAGGAACTCGAGACTATTATCTTCCACTGCATGGTTTGTGAGGTCAATTGCCATTTTTTCTACTAATATCCCTAATAGGTCTATGTCTGAGACAATAGGGGCTTGACATTGCATATTCTTGACATTCCCAAAGAAATGCATACTGGACATCATCTCTCCCTCAGGAATAAAAACAAAAATGCCCCCCCTCTCGAATAAATATATCAAACAGCAACAGGAAATGAGAAAAAGCTTTAGGAGCTACCTATTTTACATAGACTCAAAACAAATTCTTCTCCCATAGCCGAGACTCCACAAAAAAATAACAGGAAAGAAAAACTTACAGAGCTGTTTATATTTTGAAAGATTAATGCCCTGAAAAGTTGACTTTAATGAGCATTAGTTGGGGACATTAATTTCAAATGATGTGAGTAGTAATGACTCAACAATAGGACATCCTTGAAATCTACCATCTTTAATATCATTATTAACCATCCCCCAAATGATATCTCCCACTCGTACTAACAATTTCATTAATCGCAACCTGAAACTTTATTCAAGATTTGCTTCGTGGCTCCTGTCACATCAAAACTGTCCCTCTTAAAAAATTTAACCATCATTTCACCATCAGCTTATGTCATGTGTCCCATCAAATGTCCTTTCACTTATGACTCTTCCCACTATCTATCTTTGAACCTCTTCGATCTACTTTGAACCGGAGTTCAAAGTGGTTCGAAGTGGTTCACCACCAAAAGGTGATGTAGGTCGGGGCCCACCTGCAGAAAATGGTCATTAGAAGAGAAAACATTCATTGAACTGCTTCAAACTACTTTGAACTAGAGTTCAAAGTGGTTCAAAGTGGTTTAGGTGAGGCATGAGTCTTGGAAAAAGTTCATCAAAGGAAGGCCGAATTCAAACTTGACAAACTTGAAGGCTATTTCTTGACAACTTTGAAGAGCATAAACACTTGAAGGATTATTTCAAGGAAAGACTCTCAAGGGTACATGCTAAATGAGCTTCAAATTAATGAACTAGCAAGGGTCTTAGACACTTCAATCATGGTGACTCTAACTATCTCTAACATTGGCTCTAACTGGGGACTGCATATTGCTCAATGTGTAGAGAACTCTAAATAACTGGTTTCCCAGAAAAGACTACCAAAGGGAAAGAAAAATAGAGCACTACGACACAACAAAAAAGGAAAAAAGGAAACACTACCTAATATGTATACAGGTACTGACTGAGTAAATCATTAGAGCTTGCATAACTTGAGCTCCTGCCCATTTTAAGTAAAAGGCAGATTCACACCATCTGGGTAGGACAACCAGAAAGCATTTAAGCCAAGAGTTTTAGAAATAATAAATGGGCCCTTCCATAAAGACTCAAATTTCCCATGAGACCCTTTGGGTGCTTGCCTCTTGTCCCATAGTAGCACCTCATCACCCTCCATAAAGTTATGAGGCCGTGCCCGCATATCAAAAATCTACTTCACCTTCAGCTGACATTTTGTGATATGATCTACCAACTCCTCCCTTTATTCTTCCAGTCTACTCAAATGCATGAACCATTTCTCCAGAGGATCTTTAAAATACTGATCTTCAATGACAGCTTGGAGCTTAGCTGAGGAGAGTTCCAAAGGTAGAGAGACATGTGCTCCTATCCCATATACCAGTTTGAAGGGGGCCATTCCAATTGCTCTTTTCATAGTGGTTAGATCTGCCCACAAAGCCTCAAACAACTTCTTATGCCATTCATGGAGATTATCATCCATCAACTTTTTCATGATCGCTACCAGGTTCTTATTACTAGATTTGGCTTGACCATTCCCTTGTGGGAAATAATCAAAGGAATGAGCCAGAGATATGCCATGTTCATAACAAAAAGTCAAGATTTCTTTAGAAGAAAAGTATGTAGCATTATCTGCTACTATCTTAACAGGTACCTTGAACTTGACAAAAACATAATTTAAAAGGAACTCACACACAACCTGAGAGTTCACTTTCTTGGTGGGGACAACTTCCACCCACTTAGTAAAATAATCAGTGGCCGTGAGAATATAAACATGCCTAGTGCTAGATGGTGGGTTCAAAGGTCCCACAAAGTCTATCCCCCATTGTCTGAAAGGCTCATCAACAATCACAAGTTTAAGAGGTAGAGAAGCAAGATGAGGTCTCCCAGTAAAAAGTTGACATTTTTCACAATTGCGAACATACTAGTACATGTCCTTGAACATGCCAGGCCAGTAGAAATGATTTTGGAGAATCTTGAATGTAGTTACAGTTGAGGAGTAGTGACCTCCACAAGCTTCATCATGGAACACCTTCAAAAGTTCTTTCTGCTACCCAACATCCACGCATCTTAAGAAGGTTCCATCTATGCCTCTTTTATATAATGTCCCCTAAGATATCACATATTTGCTTGCTTTCAATTTCAAGTTATGCCTCTCTTTGGGATTTAAATGATCGGGACACTCTCCATAAGTAAGGAAATAAGCCATGTCTTAAAACCAGGGATCAGTCAGACTAACTAGCAACGCCATGGGTACTTCATCAATTTTCTCAGATGATTTACCATCCTCTACTATTATCTTGCATAGGCCTTTCCCCCTTACCAAATTGGTTGGTTTGATCATCAAATCATACTCTTGAATTTTGGCTATCCAAACTGCTCTATTATTCATACCAATCTTCTTCTGAGTCAATACTTTTCACTGCAGTCTTAGGGATGAAATTGGTATAATGGGAATGAAGTATATAGTACCTGAACTATTTTACTACTTTTACTATGGCGAAGGCATGTTTTTCCATTTGGGAGTACTTGAGCTCATGTCTTTTTAGAGGCATGCTCATAAAGGCTATGGGTGCTTCCTATCCTTTCTCATCTTTTTGTGTTAATATACCTAATAGAGTATGCTCAGAGGCTTAACAATAGATGATAAAGTCCTTTTTGAAATTGGGACTTTTTAGCATAGGTGCTTGAGATATCACATCCTTAATATCACTGGAAGCTTTGCGTCCATTTTTGTTCCACTTAAAAGGAACTTTCTCACTCATCATGTCAACCATGCACCTAGTAATTTCTAAGAATTTTGGAATGAACACATGCAAGAAATTCACCTGGCCAAAAAAAGACTTCAATCCAGTTCTGCTCAAAGGTAGGTTGAGCTGTTGAATTGCCTTAACCCTTTTGGGGTCAATTCAGACACCATCCTTTGAGACAATATGACCTCATAATTTTCCTTCCTCCACAAAGAATATTGATTTCTTGGGGTTCAAAGAGATGTCGTGGCTTCTACATGTTAAAAGCACTATCTTGAGATCTTTTAGGTGTTGACCTCTCTTCTTCAAAAAGATGGTAATATCATCTAAATACACCACTATAATTTTGTCTAGAGATCTTTGAAAGAAGAATTCATTGCCCTCTGGAAGGTTGCACCCACATTGATCAACCCAAATGGCATTCGACTATATGCATAAGTTCCCCACGGGGTGATAAATGCCATTTTGTGTTGGTCATTTTCTACTACACTAATTTGGTTGTACCCAGAATAACCATCTAGCATAGACATAACTTCAGATCCTGATACAGCTTGAAGAACATGCTCCATCATAGGAAAGGCATAGTTATCTTTTAAACTTGCTTGGTTCAGGTTATGAAAATCAACACAGATCCTGATCTCACCATTCTTCTTCCTCACAGGAACTATATTGGTGATCCAAGTGGAATGATGAATGGGATAGATAATTCTTGCCTATAACATCTTTTCAACTTCCTTCAATATGGCTTCAGACACTTTCGGATTATAGTTCCTTAATTTTTTATGAAAAGGGGTAACACCAAGCTTTAAAGGGATTTGATGTTCAAAAAGGTCTCCTCTGAAATTCTTCAAGTCCTCATACCCCCAAGCGAAGACATCCCTATATTCAATAAGTAACTTTTTCAAGTCTTCTTTTTTAGATGAAGTACACTTCTGACCAATTGAAATCCATTTCAGATCATCTTGCTCTCCTATATCAATTTTTTCATATTCTTTGGCATTATGTACATGGGATATCTTCTCTTTAATAGTACTATCATCTTTTCTCTTGAACAAATGTTCTAGAGATACAAGTCCCTTGGGGATTTTATTACCTTTCAGTTGAATCACTCCATCACTACCTGCAACATCTTCATAGACTTCTTTGCAATCACTGTTAGATCCTTCAAAATATACATCAGAAAAACCTGCGGCACATTCTAAGAAATCCTTGAGCTGGGAATCACTATCAAAGACCTGCTAATACTCCACATTATCAGGCACTTTTGGCTTGTAGATCATCTCAATTTGATACTTTTGAGTTTTAAAGTCAGGATGTGGCAATAATAATGAAGCCGATACTGCCATGGCATTTTCTTTGGTGTTCTAATTTCTTGGTATAAATTCTATGGAAAAGGCATTGAAAAAGTCTAGCTCATCCCATACCAAATTTTTGTAATGCTTTAACCTCTCATTCTTGACAGAAAATTATCCTTTCACCTGCTTCACAATTAACTCGGCATCACCCTTTACTATCAACTTTTTGACTCCCCTCAGTTTTGTCTCTTCTAATCCTAGAAGTAAGGCTTCGTACCTTACAGTATTGTTAGTATTTTTGAAATCTAACTTGAAAGAAAAAGGAATACATTCTTTATTAGGAGGAAAAAGGACTACCCCCGTGCCTGAGCCTGAATTGGAGCAGCTGCCATCAAACTCCATCTTCCATATACCCTCTTCTTTCTGAGAAGAAGTTTTAGCATCCTTTTCAAGATCAGCTAAAATGAGATAGTTGCCAAAATGACACTCCTCATACAAAATTTGAGCTTTTGGGTTATTCGAGGGTACCATAGTATATTTATTTTTAGGCTCGGGTTCAAGTTTTACTTTCTTTTTTCCTACTAGGATCATAGCCTCTAACCAGTCCATCTTAATGTCTCCTCCTAAATCCTTGTAGAAAGTTCTACTGAGCAGCATACCATAGCTAGCTGGGATATCTACTACCAGGATAGTCAACTTCAGACATTTGTCAGGATATGCAGCAAGAATGGCTTGGGCATCTTTGACTTGACCCATTAACGGTACTTGTTTCCCATCCATAGAATAAAAATGGCCATAAGTTTTAGTTAGGGTGAGACCAAGGGCTCTTGCAACAGGGGCAGGCATGATGCTATCTGATGCGCCAGAGTTAATAATGCAATTGTTGATTTTATGGCCATTTAGTAGTAAGGAGATATAAAAGGGATTAGGCTTTCTTTCCTCTAGTTCACCTTCAATTGTATTAACAAAAGGACATTCTTCGGGCATCTGAGGAGTATCTTGGGGCTTAAAGACAAGTGGTTCTTCAACTATGGTTGTCTCACCTATAAGAGGCTTATCTGGTTTGGGGTTTGAACTTGACTCCCCTTTAAAATATTGGACTAGCTTGTCTAGCTATTTGGGATTCATTTTAAGGTATTCTGTGGGGAAATGGAGATTGTGCTTGTTTTACAGAATTCAACAAAGTCAAATGAAGAAGAAGGAGACAAACCACCTCTTGGTAAGATCTTTACTTCAGGGCCCTTTGGACATGCAGGAGTCTCTCCACTTCTAGCTTCTTAATGCCTAGCATCAGTGTTAGCAGTAATTGAACTAGGAATAAAATTTTGTGTTCTCTCATTTCTCATTAGAATAGCACAGGCAGGATCCTACAAATTTTCTAAAACACTTCCACCTCTGTCAGAGCCTGTCTCATACTCTAGGTAAAAAGAACTGGATAGACCAATATCAAGTGACTCTTTCTCATCTTTCAACTCTTCTATACTGATAGTATCTTTTGTTGCATTGATTTGGAGACACCTTAACCAATCAGGACAAGATTCTCCATCGTGATCAGTTGTTAGATGAAAGGAACACATTATTTCCCATGGGGCAGATTTGATTTGCAATCTAGGTTGTGATCCCGACAATAGAGGTTCTTTTCCCTGGGGTTGATTATATTGTCTTTAGCTAACATCTTGATAAGGGGATTGATACGGTGAACTGGCCTTATTCTGCTATCTCTTGAGCATAGCCATATCATTCATCAACCTCTGCATTAGAGGATTTATTGTTGTAGAGGATGAGGGAGTTCCTGAAGCCTGAACTTCTCTCTTCCACTTTCCAATCATTATGAGTGTATCCTCTAGCTGAATAGCTTATGTCTGGGCTACAGCCAAATTGACAACTCCATCTTTCAATAGGTGAAAGCTTATATCAGGCAGAATGACATTCAAGAAGCAAATCTTCTTATTCTCATTACTGGGTGTCAAAGCTGCTGGGATCCTTTGCAAAATTCTATTAAACTTAGCCACAAACTCCTGCATAGGCTCATGTATTTCTTCCTTTAGTTGACTAAGTTGAAGAAATAAAGAAATCTCATTATCAGGAGTTTTAAATCTTGTTTCAAAAGCTATTTTCATATCATTCCAATTAGTGATTGAACCATTTGGTAAATGAATGAACCAATCAACTGTGGTATCCACTAAGGTCCTGACAAAAAGCCTAACCGCAACTTCTTCAGTAGGAACACTAATAACACCACAGGTAGTGTGGAAGGCACTGAGATGATCATCAGTGGTTACTTTTCCATCTCCGCTGAACTTGGGCAAGACCTAATTAGCACCTTTGGGCAAATCCCTAGGGGGGTTAGCTCCTAAGTTCAGTGGGCCAATATTCTGACCCTAGGGTTGATTGGCAGCCATGTTAGGTAACTGGAAATTCAAAGGTTGGATATTAAGAATAGTAGCCACGACAGTACTTGGTGTTACAATAGCTCAGAAAAGGGGTGGAACAAATGGGCTAGGTGGAGGTGAAGAAGGTCTACTAAATGTTTGGGTTTTCTTCTTCTTGTGGGTATTAAGGTCAGGTTCAAAACTAACATTCCTCAAAGCTTCAAAATCTTCATCAAGCAATCCCCTACTCCTATCACCTCTGGTATACCTCTTTTTTGCTAGTTTCAAATTCAGGAGTGACCTTAATTTCTTGTTGGGGCTTGTACAAGTCTACTCATTATAATTGCTTCACGAGCAACTGGTATTCCCCTCAGTTGCTTAGTTCTTTCTTCTTCTCTTTCAAGCACTGCCTGAACTTGATGAAACTATTGATTACTGCATTTTAACCTCCATGTTGATGCAGCTAAGCTTGAAATTATCTCTTCTTGTGTGTCCTTGAATCCTAGATTAGGTTGAAGCACAGGAAACACATCATTGTGTGGTAATACCATCTTGTGGCATTATATCAGTTGAGAACCTAGTGTTTTATACTGGACTCTCCCCAGTAGAGTCGCTAAAAATTTGTTGGTGAATAGATTTTTCTTCCTCTTTTTAAATGAAAATAAATAAAGACTCTATGCTTTTGAAGACAAATGATTCATCAATAATTGGGTAAGCATAAGAAATTGCTTCCCACTGCATTTTTAAGGTACAACTTCCTTGTAGGATATTCAATGAATTGTTAACAAAAATTAAATTCATAGACCTTTGACCGAAAAGTGTAGGAGGACCACTCAAATACTCTTGGGTATTGAGGTGGTTTACAGAATCAACATGTGATTAAATTTAACTATGAATAAAACTGAGATCTACTAACTACCTCTAAAATAAACAACCTATAAAATAACTCAAGAAAGATAAGCTAGAAAGGAACTGGAAGTGACTGAATATAAATAACACATGCACATATTTAAATGTACCAAATTTCAAAGTAATTAATACATTCCAGAGTTTGATTCAAAGATCTAAACCATACCATTCATCAATATAGTCATATATGATCAAATCAAAGTCTAATAAAAAATCAGTCACCAGCTGTTTTGGAACTTAAAAAGACTATGCTAACTATCTACTTCAAAAAGAAACTATCTATTTTTCTATCTATATTTTCTAACCCTTTCACTATTCAATGCTCCAGCATTAATAGTTTCAGGTATGAGAGAGCCTCCAGAAAAACCTGGCCTCTCGAACACCAGTAAAAACTGTTTAAAACTAGTTACATAACTAAAAATAGAGTTTCATAACATGTGTCTTTTAAAACATAAAGAAAGGGAAATGTTGTCCCAAAAACTACTAACTCCCTCCAGGGCCTTCTGACATGGTGGTCTGTATGAGCTTCCAAGATCGAAACATGTTCACCAATTCCTAGGCTAGCTGGAAATGCAGATTCTTCAGACCTATTAGCTTCACCCGAGTCGCATTCTTTTCCCACCTTAACTCCCTAGTCCTCTCTGCCTACTTAGGTAACTAACCTCTGTTCAGCAGCAACATAGATTCCACGTTTGCAATTCTAGTGAAATCCTAAACTGTAGGCACTTCATTTTCTTTGAGAGCATTCATGGTGTCTGTAAAGACTTTGACCATGGCATCTATATCCCTATTACCTTTGTCAATTTGCAAAATACTTGAGGGATTCACTATCTTGATGTCTTTAAGGGCATCCACATGTATATCCAGCACCTCTTTCTCTATTGCTTTAGCTTGAGAGATTGCAACTTTAAACATCATATTTTTCCATCCAAAGTTCTACTTCAAGATGAATAGCATACAGGGATCTACTAGCTTCATCGAATTCTCAACTAAGAACTGAGTCACACCATAGGTTTCTATTTCTTGAACCTGTATGACGATCACTACACATTTCTCTTCCTCCATTTCCTAGCTTGGAACCAGGGTTTGAACCTCACCGAGTAATCCTTCTCCATCTAAGCAAGTAGATATAAACTCACGGATGAAAGCACTCCCTTCAGTGATAACATTGTTTATCCAAGACTTCATGACCTCCATGAAAACCCTCCCCTGTTGCATCTATTTCACTAGCCTTTGGCTTTCAACTGAATTCAAATCAAAATCTTGTGAAGACTAGGCCAGTGGCAGTACTCCATCATCTGTGAGTGAGGAAAGAAACTCGGCCATGGTAGATACCAGCTATTTCAACTCACATTTCTCCCTTCCATCTTTTTAAGACTACTTGAGCATATGATCAGCTGAGAATTTAAATAGGTGATCTCTAGAATCCCTATTTAGAACACCAAGCTCCATCTTCATGATTTCAAAGTCTTCAGCCTCTGGTTCTTCAATTCCCTCTTTAGGCTTGAAAGTGGCTATTTCTATAGTCACCTTTCCAGTAGATGGATCGGTAGATAGCCTAGCATCACTCTTCATTCTTTTTTCTTTGGGGGTCGGGGTAGCATATTTGGTGACAATCTCCTTCACAAGAAGTGAAATGGGTTTGTAACTTTTTCTCTTATTCATTTATTCAATTAGCCAGGGAGGAACTGAACCGGTGACTATCTGATTGTCGAGAGTTTTTATAGGAGTATTCTCAGCCTGAGGTACATCTGTGCTACTGGTAAGGATTTCTTGAACCTTTTCTTGTTGATCCATTGGAAAATAAATGTCATCATCGTTAATCTAGATATCCATGTAGTTAGGTCCTAAGGATGCCATATGACAATTCCTTTCTGATCTTTTTCTAGGCCTTGATCTTGGTGCGGTAGGATGTCTACTAGAAACCACCTTTTTCTTAGGGGACGTAACTTTACCTGCATTTGGAACCATAGGAGATACATTAGATGGGGCATGTTTCACATTTTTTAAGGCTGATCCCGCACTATGCTTTTCAAGAGGGGGGTTCTTAGCTCCTTTCTTTTTCTTTTCTGTTAACCAGTTTTTTGTGACCCTAAAAATGGTTCAGGCCCTCAAATTTATATCATCTTCTTCTTTCCTATTCCAGTCTATGTCCGGGGGACTTCTTGCTTCTACATTGCTAGCCTCTGAACCTGTGTCTTCGGAACTATCCTCTTCTACACCCTTAATATCAAAACTTAATTGCAACAGTTTGATTTGTGGAAGTACAAGTCTGGAGTGATCTTGTTTCCAGATTGCCTCTTCATCACCGAGATGTTCCCATAGGTCCTCAAGGTGCGAACTAGGTGAAGGATAATTACTTAGGCTTAGAAATTATCTACCAAAGCCCTTATTGTCAAAACCCATTCTTAACTCATAAAATTGCAAATGAAAACTCAACAAGTTGCTTCCTATCACTGAAGCATCCATCATATTGTTATAGGCCAAGTTGCCAATTTTAACTGGGAACATAGAAGACCACCTTTCTTCTGGCAGGGTATTTCTAATAACTATGAACAATTGTCTGCAAACTTGTGCCAAAATAAAACAATCGAAAGAAAACCTTGGGAGCCTAAGAGGTTCATCATCAAAGCCTCTGACCCAGATGTAGGTGAAATTTGGGAACTAAATGAATAGACTTCAGTAGGCTTGAATTATGTTATGTGCCTCCAATGAAACTCTTTGGCTTGGGACTCCTACCAATTGTTGACACAATCTACCTAGGAAAACATCATGAACCTTCCTGTAATTTTCCAAAATTTTATCTTTTCTTAATAATGGATAGTACTCATAAATTAAAAGATCTTCATTCCAAGGAACGTGTTGAATGGCAGACAAATCCTGTGTGCATGTCAGGCAGTATATCAAATAGGAAGACATAAAAAAATCCTTCTTAATGGCCTGAGCTTGTTTAAGTTGTTCCCTCAAGGAACTAGCAATAATCTCTGCCCAATCAATATGTTGCCCCCCTTCCAAGACTATCTCTATAAAATGAAACATCCACTCCTCATAGAGAAGAACCTATTCTGAACCTTTAATCTAGTGAAGCAACACTATCACATCATGAATAAGTGGTTTCATGTGATCTTTAGTGAGAACTTTAGGTAACTGAGACCCGCCTTTGTAATTGGTTTGAGTCCACTTCCTAGCCACATGACTCCAGTTTTTATCTATGTTTTCTCTGTACTGAGCTAGAGATTGGGTGGGAGTAAAACTAATGAGAGATTCCTCTGGGATTTTAAAAATAGCCATAATAGTCTCCCTATTGACTGGCACAAGGGTTTGGCCTTCTACATTCATAATGCACTTGGATTTAACATCATATCTGTTAATACATTGCTAAACCAATTCTGGGCATACAACTGACGGAGAAAAAGCCGCAGCTTCTAATAATCCACTCGACAGGAACTCTAGACTATGATCTTCCGCTACACAATTTGTGAGGTCAATTGCCATTTTTTCTACTGATATCCCTAATAGGTCTATGTTTGAGACAATAGGGGCTCGATATTGCATATTCTTTACATTCCCGAAGATATGCATACTAGATCTCATCTCTCTCTCAGCAATAAAAACAAAAATGCCCCCCCCCTCTCGAATCAATATATCAAACAGCAACAGGAAATGAGAAAAAGCTTTAGGAGCTACCTGTTTTACATAGACTCGGAACAAATTCTTCTCCCACAGCCAAGACTCTGTAGAAAAATAACAGAAAAGAAAAACTTACAGAGCTGTTTATATTTTGAAAGATTAATGCCTTGAAAAGTCAACTTTAATGAGCATTAGTTGGGGACATTAATTTCAAATGATGTGAGTAGTAATGACTTAACAATAGGATGTTCTTGAAATCCACCATCTTTAATATCATTATTAACCATCCCCCAAATGATATCTCCCACTCGTGCTAATGATTTCATTAATCGCAACCTGAAACTTTATTCAAGATTTTCTTCGTGGCTCCTGTCACATCAAAACTGTCCCTCTTAAAAACTTTAACCATCATTTCATCATCAGCTTATGTCATGTGTCCCATCAACTGTCCTTTCACTTATGACTCTGGCTGCTATCTATCTTTGAACCTCTTCAAACTACTTTGAACTGGAGTTTAAAGTGGTTCAAAGTGGTTCACCACCAAAAGGTGATGTAGGCCGGGGCCCACTTGTAGAAAATGGTCGTTAGAAGATAAAACATTCATTGAACTACTTCGAACTACTTTGAACTAGAGTTCAAAGTGGTTCGAAGTGGTTCAAGTGAGGCATGAGTCTTGGAAAAAGTTCATCCAAGGAAAGCCAAATTCAAACTTGACAAACTTGAGGGCTATTTCTTGACAACTTTGAAGGGCATAGACACTTGAAGGATTACTGCAAGGAAAGACTCTCAAGGGTACGTGCTAAATGAGCTTCAAATTAATGAACTAGCAAGGGTCTTAGACACTTCAATAATGGTGACTCTAACTATCTCTAACAGACTTGATGCGTCGATTTTGAAAATGAAGTCAAAATTAGGTCAAAGGGCCTATATATACTAAATTTGGGATTTTTACTATTCATTTTTATTGTTTACCATTTGGAGCTCATTTACCCTCTGGAAAATAATGATGTCCATTGCAACCCATAAGCACTGATTCAAGATGCCTTTCCACCACATACGACCTCAGTAGTATGCCTCGTCCATTAATGATCCTTTTCAACCTCCTATTTTTGAAAATTTGGTCAAATTTTGCATGATTTTGGTTGATTTTTTATTTTTTTTGTATGCCAACATTGATTTTCGTATGTGATCATGTCTTATTTCATACAAAAATTTGGTGTCTTGTAATTTTTCATACAAAATGCAGTCCTCTTTCATTTCCCACCAAGTGTAGCTTCATAAGAATTTTTCATGTTCTTGCCCACCTCTTCGTATGAAACCATGTCTTCTTTCATATCAGATTAAAGTTTTATATCCCACCATATCTTCTTTTGTATGGAATACTACTTGACGTATGGGGAATAATTGCTTGTTTTCTTGATTTTCCTTGATCTGATTGATCATTTCCATTGTCAATTTGATTTTTTTGACCGATTTTTGATGTACTACATTATGATGCTTTGAATTATTTTGATGATGCTCGTTTTAATCTAATATTGACATTGTTCTTGCTTATTTTTTGATGTAGACATAATTCAACCTTGTATTATTTCTCTATCAAAGACCTTATACCATGGGCATGATTGATATATTCTCCAATGAGGACAAGGCTGTGATAGGTCTATGCGGCTCGAGAATATTTCTTGATATACCTGACATTTGGGTTGACCATGGATTATTGACCACCTTAGTTTAGCATTGGCACTTGGAGCACAATACGTTCCACATGCCTACTAGTGAGATCACGGTTACCCCTAAGGATGTATACTAGATCTTGAGGATTCTTCTTGTTGTTGCATATGTATACTATGATGTTCAACTAGCACCTAATATTGCTACTCTTAGGAGAGTGTTTTTTGATCCCAAGATTGATAGTAGATACATTACATGGGAAGACATGGAAAGTCACTATGACCCTCTTCCATCTGTACTGGTTGGATTGATAGGTGGTATTATCATGACTAACTACTAACCTCGTGTGTTTGATAATTGTACCGATATTGAGTGGGGACCCTACAAAAATTGTGAGATAGATCTGTTTGATTCTTAGTTAGATTTGTCTCATATATTCTATAGTAGATACTTGATTGGTCACTTTGCTGGCATTGTCAAGCATTTTGTTACTTCTCATGTCTAGTGACAATATGGTCATCTCCAAGATATAACTGCTGAGATAACCACTTATTCTCAATTAGCCGATGAAGAGAGACTTGGTTGGGGACCTTGCATTTGTTATGCCTTAGTTGTTCAGAAGGTCACAGGTTTACAAATAGTGGCTTGGGATTATTTACCAGGTAGAGTTGATGGTGATGTTAGAAATGCATACAACTAGCACTTACGGGACCATCCTTTCCCACATTTTACTGATTTGGTTGAGGTTTCTCCTTGGATATATGACCCAAAGGATGATGTTGATCTCACTGCTAGTGGAGGTTGAGGAGGACAAGGACATCACAAAGCTAAGGGTGGAGGTCTAGGAGATGTGGGTGGTGGAGGTGGAGATTATGGATGTGGAGGAGATAATGGAGGACATGGTGGAGGTGGAATTCATGGAGATAGAGGAGTTCATGGTCCTAAGAGAGTCCACTTTAGGGTTGATCTGGGACTATTTTTTCCCCAGTAGGAATTATAGAGACTGACACAAAGTCAAGGAGAAGACTAGGCACCGAGGAAATATTTCCCACAACAATAGAGATAGATGTAGGACCCTCCCCCACAAAGACAAACAACACAGGGGGGACTAGTAGGATAGGGTAGTTCTAGTGATGCATTGGCATGGTGTCATCATGAGGGGAGATACTTGAGGACATAGGAATCTCTTCTAGAGGTGAAACTTATAGAGCACAACTATCACATTAAGAATCTCATAGAAGAGATAGCCATGTGTGTAGCTAAGATCATAGATGAGAGAGATCAAACATAGCAGGATGCTACTCATCAGGGTCACATGACTGTGTACTACTATTATATTTATGTTGGTATTGTAACTAATCCCATTTGTAGAGCTCCTTCATATTATTCATTTTCTACTAAGTCTGACGGTGTTATTCCTTCTCCTAAAGAGCTAATGTATCAACTCCTACCATGCATCCAGATCCTAAGTGTGGTAGTGAGAGTTGATGCTCCTGATACCTCTAACTTTTTGGATGATGTAAAACCGACTAACTATACACTAACACATTAATTAATGTACATGATAATTTTTTTAATATTATCAAGTCCTATATTACTGAGAGGGGGGTGAATCAACAATCTAACAAATTAAAATTTTCATAAACCATTCAATAACTTGCATAAATTAACACCCATTGCATGAATAAACAAACCAATGAAAATAAACATCCACAACTGTGCAACATAATAACACCATTATTTTTTCTTGTGGTAACCCAACTAGGAAAAATCGCATGTGGGATGGTACCCATAAATAATTTTGTACTTTTCTAAAGTACACCTAGTTAAGAGCTTACAAATGCTTTATTAAGAGAAAGACACTATTAGGAGCCACTTGATTAAGGGATTTACCTCTAGCCCCATTAAGATCTTTATCCTATTAGGAGTAACCCTATTAAGAGAACTCAAACCCTAATTAAAGAATCACTTGGTTAAGGGGATTTAAAAATCAGACCTGTTAGGGTCTACCTAGATAAGGGATTTATCTTGATGATATTATTAGGAATCAACAAGTTAAAGTGATATGAGAAAATACCACTCCTCCTTGCTAGTATAGATATATTTCAAGTTGAATCTCTGCTACACATGTAGAACATCCAAACCTTGCAATCACACAACTTCATTTGCTATCTTTCTCTTACACACACTTCTCATAATACATCAAAATGATATATAAAATGTTTCGTATATTAAGGAAAAAATGTAACCCTAATTATATTTGAATTTCATCTCAGATACCCCAAAACATAATACCAAAAAAAAATCCATCAATAACAAGCTCCTTCTGATCTCCAATTCAAACCACACATCGATTTAATAAAGAAAAGTCAAACCACATCACACTTTCCAATGTTCTTTCATAACTGTAATAAATTTGACCATAACAATCATGAAAATTACAACTTATCACTCCATGTCCATCTGCCATGTCACTATGATCCCTAGAACACATAACCACTTATCACAACACGATACAATATTATCATTTGAGGATTTGACTAATTGTTCTAAGAACTTCATTTTCTTTTCACTGTGTTCCAAGAGCTCTCTTCTTCTACCTCCATGTCCACCCTTTCTCTCCCTCTTTCATCTTCCTAGGATGTGCCTCTCAAGAAATCATTGGGTAGTCAAACTTTCATCGCTCATGAGTTGGCCTTTTACAATTTCCTTCAAATCCCTAGGGTCGTTTACAATCCATTCTTCTATGGAACTCAGTAGAACATGTATTTCATCCTCCTCATCATTGTCAATGTCTACCTATATGCACTCTCATTCTTAGTAAAGTTTGATCCACTCTTTGTGGGGAGAGGGAAGGATATTCACTAGACTCTACAAAAATTCCAAGTTTGCGTCAATATCCCTAAGTCTCTCCTACAACTCTTCCAGTTCCATTGATATAATGAGGGGAAATTTGGTAACTTTTCACACCCAAGTGATGTAGTAATCTTGTGGCACAAGAATCATGTTGTCCCTATCCATATTTTCCAAAACAATGTTAAGTTTTCCAAGAAAAGGATTCTTGAAGAGTATTTGGTATATTTTTTTTGCCTTTTCCTTCTTCACTCCCTAAGTCAAGACGAAGGCCAAAAACATTGCCAAAATTTCAGCATTAACTTGGTTCTTGTGGTAAGACTGGATGAATTCTCTATCCAAGACCACCTTGACTGCATACATAACCAATGGGTGTTTAACAGAAAGTACCCTACCCAGACATTTATCTGACACTTCACCAAAAGAGGACACCATCAACTTGGTGGATTCCAAAGCAATTAATGTGTCCATTTCTTATTATCATGTTTGTGAGTCATTATTCTAATACAATGACTCAACCTTAACCTATCTTAGGTATAAGTATCCTTCAATTACCTATCTTTGTACTTTGCAATACCTTCCATATCATTTCTCACATTTGATTATTTATGGAAATTTATGTGGTTACTAGTTTGATGTACACTCCAATATTTTTATTGATGACATCAATCACCTTGGGTTTGGACGTGGCTAAGCTCCATCCAAAATGTACACTTGACTAATTTTCAAAAAATGGAAAACACAATAGATTTTCACAAAATTCTCACCATCTGTTCCTCATGATCTGCACAATTTGTGATAAAAAACCACTAAAAAATTACAAAACACAACTAGGAAAAACCACGGGTGGGATGGTACCCATAAATATTTTTGTACTTTTATGAAGTACACCTGGTGAAGAGTTTACAAATACCTGATTAAGAACAAGACCCTATTAGGAGCCACCTGATTAAGGGATTTACCTCTAGCCCCGTTAAAAGCTTTACCATATTAGGAGTAACCCTGTTAAGAGATCTCAAACCCTAATTAAAGAATCACTTGGTTAAGGGATTTACAAATTAGACTTGTTAGGGTCTACCTAGATAAGGGATTTGGCTTGATGAAATTGTTAGGAATCAACAAGTTAAAGTGATACGAGAAAATACCACTCCTCCTTTGCTAGTATAGATCTAGTTCAAGCTAAATCTCTGTTACACATGCAAAACATCCAAGCCTTGCAATCACACAACTGCATTCACAATATTTATTTTCCACACACTTCTCATAATACATCAAAATGATATATAAAATGTTTACATATTAAGGAAAAAACATAACCCTAATTATATTTGAATTTCATCTCAGATACCCCAAAACATATTACCAAAAAAAATTCCATCAATAATAAGATCCGTCTAATCTCCAATTCAAACCACTCATCAATTTAATAAAGAAAAGTCAAACCACATCACACTTTCCAATGTTCTTGCACAACTTTAATAAATTTGACCATAATGATCATGAAAATTACAAATTATCACTCCATGTCCATCTTTCATGTCACTATGATCCCTGGAACACATAACCACTTATCACAACATGATACAATATTACCGTTTGAGGATCTAACTAGTTGTTCTAAGAACTTCATTTTCTTTTCACTATGTGATCTTCTGTCCTTTGAAACTTTGTCTTCTAGTTGCCAATCATGATGTGGTCATAAAAACAACCCCATAACATATTCAATATAACATATCTTGAATCGCAACACCTGAATCCAAACCTATTTGACATAATAATCAAATCATTCCTCCTTGGTGACATCTTGTTCTTCTTGTTGACTTTTCAAACTTCAATCATTCATAAATCACAACATACATATGATAAAACTATGCAGTCATAGATGCATCATCTAGAGCCATCACTTAGTCTTCCATTAAGATCACACACTCCAACACTTAACATAGCTCTGAATCCAACCTTTTGAACATACATTAGCATAACAAGCACACTATGAACCAACAAGCACTAAGTTGACATCAATGACAACATCACAACGAATCAACCTAACATTAGATTTGTATCAAACTCATACCATAACATACTAAACTTATCTCTACATCAATTATGCCAATAATATCCCCCTTTGGCATTGATGGCAACACCAACAATACCAAGCAAATAAATACTCACCCTTAGTTGATTCTTCTCTTGATTCTCCCTTTGTTGATTCTTCTCCCAACTCTTCTCCTAATTCTTCTCCCCCTTTGACAATAATGCCAAAGGTACAATATGTCCAACTTTTCATCTCTTTCTGACTGCTCCCCATGAGGAGTAGTCCCATAAACATCAATCCACAGTGAAAGATATGGAAATAAATCCACTGGATTGATGCATCAATAGCATCTTAGTTCTTTTTAGGTAGGGGCACAACCCCTATCTTACCTCTAAGGTACTCAAAATTATTCTTAGGTAGTGGCTTTTTGAAGATATCTTCTATTTTCTCCTTTGTTGATACATATTCCAACTCACCTCCTTTTCATGCACTTTCTCTCTCAGAAAGTGATACTTAATTGCAATGTGCTTAGTCTTGGAATGCATTACTGGATTCTTGGAAATATTTATTGTACTTGTATTGTCACAGTTACCAGTTCAATCACCTTTTCTTTGATAGCTTCAAGAATGTACTTCATCCATGCAATTTGTGTGCAATTTATAGTTGTTTATACATACTCTACTTCTGTAGTAGATTGTGACATACAATTTTGCTTCTTGTTTGTCCAAGATACAAGCCTTTTACCTAGAAAGAAAGGACCACCACTTGTGCTCTTTCAATCATCAACATTTTATGCCCAATCTTCATCAGTAAACACACTCAAATATAAATCACCATCATGAGAATACCACAGACCATAGTCAACTATCCCTTTCAAATACTTTAATATCCTCTTGACTGCAACTGTATGAGATTCCTTGGGATTTTCTTGAAATCTTTCCACTATTCCAATCTCTTGAGCAATATTTGGTCTTTTATGAACAACATACTACAACTTCCCAATCATAGACCTATACAAAGTAGCATCCACTACATTAGATTCATCATCCTTAGACAATTTACAATCTATTACCAAGGGGGCTTCAACTAGCTTGGGGCCAGCCATACCAAAAGTCTTGAGTACTTATTTCACATATTTGGATTGATTGATATATATATACCATTCTTTAGTTGTGAAACTTGTAATCTAATATATAATTTGATCTCCCCAATCATTGACATTTCAAACTCTATCTTCATCTCTTTAACAAATGTCAAACTCATGTCATCATTTGCTCCAAAGATTATATCATCAACAAAAACTTTAGCTATCAACAACTTATCTCCTTCAACTTTTAAATACACATTACTATCATCACTTGTTCTATTAAAACCTATTTGAATACGAAAAGAATGTAACCTTTTATACCATGCCCTTGGTTCTTTTTTTAGTCCATATAGTGTCTTTTGTATCTTGCATACCATGTCCTTGTCCTTTGTCAATACAAAACCTTTAGGTTGTTCTATGTAGACCTCTTCTTTAAGAATTTCATTCAAGAAAGCTGACCTTACATCCATTTGAAAAAAAATGAACTTTTTATAAGCATACAAAAGTAGAATTCTTACTCATTCCAATCTTGTCACTGGAGAAAAATTATCTCCATACTCTAGTCATTCTTCTTGTGCACAACTCTTACATACAAGCCTTTCCTTATTTCTAATCACATCTCAATATTTATCAAATTTATTTGATAAAAACCCATTTGGTACCAATCACATTTTTATCTATAGGTCTGGGAATGAGTGTCCATGTATCATTCTTCTCAATTTGATCAAGTTCTTTCTCCATATCTTTTACCCAATCTTCATCCTTGATTGCTTCCTTCACTTTCTTATGCTTATACTTGGAAATCAAACAAGTAATTTATATGAGCTTTGTTCTAGTTAGAACACCTACATTCTTATCACCTATAATTTGATCAGTAGAGTGATTCATCTTCACATACCTCAGTATCACTGGTTCAGGTGACTAGGAGCTTCTTCTTCTGTCAGTTGAATCACTTCTTCCACATTATTTTTTTCTATCGGTTCATGTAACTCTAGTTCAATATACATAATCTCTCAATAATCTTATGTCATTTTCTTTCTTGAATCACCTAAATTATCAGGATATTCATCCACCTTTATATTGCACTCTTAATCATTTTGTTAATTCTCTTACTAAAACACTTATATGCTTTACTTTTAGTAGAATAACCCAATTAAATACCTTCATCTCTTTTTGGATCAAACTTCCCTGTGTAATAATCCCTCTTAATATAACATCTGCTATCAAAGAATTTGAAATATTTAATAGTAGGTGAGTGACCATGCCATATCTCATAAGGTGTCTTATCAGGTCCATTCTTTACTTGCACTCGGTTCAGTGTGTAAACAACAATACTAATTGCTTCTTTCCAGTACATTTTCAGTACATCACCTTGAATCAACATTTTGATACTCCTAAAGAGTTATTTTGTTGTCATTGGTTTTGTTAAAGTCATATTGATAGTCAAAGTCATTCGGTAAAAGGAGTCATAGGACTTAGTTAGTAAAGCAAATAGAGAAGTCAGTAAAGGAAGAGGAAATATCGGGTAAAGGCAAATGAATGATAGGCATCGAGAAAAGAAAGATAGGAATCAAGAAATGCATGGTATTTACTGAACCAAGAGCACATGTTACTGAGCAAGAACAAAATGTGTTACCAAGTAACATATGTTGACATAACAAATCATGGCAGATACATTGAACCTAGACATCGAGCAAAAAATGTTTTATTGATTTCAAGGAAACATCATTTGGTAAAACATTAGGAATGTAAACATATGATTTCACATTATTACAAGGTAGATCCACCAATGGAAAATGAAAGGAATATGTACATTTTAAATGAAATCAAAGCTACCACCATTTATGGAGAAAAATCTAGAACATTTCCACCACTTCTAATTCAAGTATATAAAGAATAGTTTGTGAAGATCAAAAGGGATGATGCAGATGATGAGAAGACATAGAAGGATGCAAAATTGATGTGATGGTGATGTGAAGTTGATTAAGGTTACCGAGTACAGAGAAGTTAGAGAAGAACTGTGAAGGTGAATCAAATTTGAGGTTACCGAGCATTGAAGCTGAATTTTGATTAAGTACAAAATGAGGTAAAGATATTATTGAGCACAGTGAGTTTGAACAACATTTGTTTATGAATTATTACAAAAATATTTAGTATTAATTTTTATTGTATTCAGAATTGTAAAATCCCATTACTCATGGGTAGGCCCTAATAGGTCTTATTTTGTAAATCCTTTAATAGGGTACATCTCTTAGATTAGAGATTGTAAAATCCTTTAACAAGGTAGACTGTATAAGTCTTTTTGTACTCCTAATATGGTAAGCTATCAAAAATAGCTAAACATTGTAGCTCTAACTGAGCACCCTTTTTTTCTGCAGTAGTGAAGGATTGTGGGTACCATCCCCATTGCAGTTTTTCCCTCTGACCAAAGGTTTCTACGAGACAAAAAATCATTGTGTTGTGAGTTATGATTTGATGTTTTGATTTCTATGTTTTAGAGTGTTTCATGCAAATTTTTTAATTTGGTATATGATTAGAATATATGATAGTAATACAAATCAAGTAAACAAAGGTTGATAAAAAATTTTATAGTATTGATTCACCCCTCCCCTCTTAGTACTTAACTTACCATTATAAATCCAAAAATTGGTATCACAGTTATTGTCATGCCCAAAACTAGGGCAAAACACACACACAAATTTTTTTTTGACACAAGAACAAACAACTACTATGACACAACTAATACAAAAAGTGTTGCGGAAAGGTAACGACAAGGTGAAGTTAGTTTTCAAGTTTCAAGGTCTTGACATGGTTTGAGTTCAAGTTACACCACATACAGATGCAAAGTCGGTAGTCCAACTTGTTACATAGGATAGGGACTCTAAGTTTTAGTGTTACAAGAACACTTGGGTTAGGTTGAATTAAACTATGGTTTCATGTTAACGAAGTGTGGCATCAAGATCGTAAATCATTTATTAAGAACTTGAGTTAAGTTAAGTTGGTTTGATACTCTTACACTTACTTCAGTTTACTAGATGATTCACATGGGTGTACTAAGATGCATTAGAGGTTGGCCTAATGATACTTAAATCCTTAGTCCTGATTATAACATAATCTAATTAGAGCTAATACATATGACAGTCTTATCATTAAGCCATTTATGATCTTCAACATATCTTTAAACATGGTCCTATATTACAACCAAGTTGGCTAAATAAGACCCCTTCAATAACCTATCAAACCTTAAACATTAGAAATCGAATTAATTAACCTCGTTGATGATATCATTATAATATTTTAAACAAAATCCAATTTAATTAATCTATCCTCATTAGACCTCCTAACACCTATGAATTAAAGTTCCCACGAACACATTAATTTCATTCAAATAAATTACTAAGGATGAATTAAAATTCCCTATTTAGCATTATTATAATTTTTCAATTAATTAATAAAAATATTAATTAAGTTCTAATCTTAACTTCCTTTATTAACCCACAATAATTAAATAAATGATATTTACTAACTACAAGGAACTAACAATTAACCCATCTCCTAACTATTGTTTAACCCATTGGTCTTAAGCACATATTAGCATAAACTACTAACCCATAAAATAAAATTTATTTAAATTATATTTTTAACACATGAAAACTATATTTATTATTCATTACTAAATTTAAATAAGCATACTAAACTATACATATAATGTCTAACTAAAAACTAATAAACTAATCCTAAACTAGCCTAACCTACTCCCCTAGCCTATTCCCCATCCCATCACCCTCTCCCTCTCCTTGGTCTAGGTACCAAGTGGTAGAGGTGATGGAAAAGTAATTCAAAGGCTGCCCAAGGGATCGGGGGTTGAATTCCAAGGAAGGTAAGTGCATAACTTAAGTTTGGGGGCCCCACCAATTACATTAGCCTTGATAAAGTGGAAAATGAGTTTAGTTTTGCAAGTGGGTTGACAAGGAAAGTAAGGCACATGGTACGCATGGCCATGGGGAAGAGAAGGTATGCATTATTATCTTGCAAGTGGGTGGTTGCATTACAAAGGAGGATGGAGATCCAAGAAAACTCCCCAAGGCATTAAGGTAAGACTTAAATGTGATTCCTCTTTCTTTTTTCTTTTTTTTTGAAAACATGAGACAAGCCAAAACCCATGTGGATTTTGAAGGGAAGGGGTAAAATGGTATGGGACCCATGACTATCCCTTCAATTCATCATTATGCCCTTTCCATTATGCCCTTTCCAAAACCCTAATGTCTGTAAAAGTAGAGAGTGGGTGAACACCCAGTAACTCTACAAAGGGCCTCTAAAAAGGCCTCCAAATTCTACCCACCCACCAACATTAAATTCAGAATTGACCCCTAAGTCCTTTGGCTTTTCCTTGTCCCCCATCATAAATGCAAGATTGGAAAGGAGTGTGGGTTTGGGTAAAGGTAAAGTCTCACTCCATTTACGTAACATGTGGGAAATGGGTCATAAAGAGGGTCACCAAGGCCACTAGGGGGTTCTAGATGTGTTAGAAATATTCATAACCCATACCCCTATCACTAAGGTACTTGGATTTTGCTAAACTTGATCCTTAGGACCACTTTTTGGCCTGTAGAAGTGGCTAGAAAGAATTAAATTTAAATAATCAAATTGGTGGAGCTTTGCAAGTATCACCATACAAAGGGGATTTAATTTGGTTCCTAATGAGTCAGTTAGGCTTAGGTTTACATTGCCAACCTTAGTAGACATTACATTACATAAACACATAACAAGTGTCAAGTGACACTATAAAATGACATAATACAACATTGACATGTCACTAATTACACAATTAAAACACCTAATACATACATACAAGTTACAGTCATGAATTAAATCACTTAACAATGAGGTGCAAATCTCTTCATTAGATTAAACCTTGGCTTTACAGTTTGCACATATGGTTGGTTACTGATTCTCTGATAATATCCATGGTAATTTCCTACACACTAAAATGAAATATCAGTAGCTCAATAAAATCACATGTAAATATATGTATATACAACTCATAATTAGCAACATTAATCAATATGCAGAATTCAATTTCTAATTACAATTTCTATTCACTAATGTTTAAACATAGTATCTTCATAATCATCATGACATAATACCCATGCTACCTCCTAACGTAGAACATAATCCATGAAATAATCACATCTAATCATGATTAAGTCTTTCTCATCAAGTCACATATCTAAGCATGTAAAACCAAAATTGACATCATGTCCTAGGTCCACATCAAAATGTAATCCACACAATATAATCATCATCATAAAACATAATATCATGAGTCTCTGCCAGAATAATCAAAATGTGTATCAAAGTATCAAATCATGAAGTATCAAAAAGTGAAAGTTTCAATAGTGCTATGATGGGTCGGGGTGAGGCCTCACAGCTTGGACTGTTGAGATAAGGGTTTAACCACCTAAGAGTGAAAAGATCACAGCAATGGAAAGTTACAAGCAAGCTAAGTAGATTGATAATCTTGAGTTTGAATTGGAAATTGTACATGAGCTAATTGATGATCTGAAAAGGAAATTGGAAAATTCATTGAGGGTGAGAAAGTATTTATTTGATGAGTTGAAATCTACACAAGAACATGTTGAGATACTTGAGACACCATCTGGAGGGATTTTGACTTATGAATCTAAAATAGCCATTGGAGAACTGATGGAAAAGAATAAAGCACTCTCCGATTAGCTGAACCTGATAAAGAAAGATCAAGATGCACAAGGTATTAGTCTTAGTGAAATACTTGAATCAAAGAGATCAGCTAAAGATGCAAAAAGAATGGAAGATAAGACAACATGCAAGTTGAGGCAAGACTAACTAAAGAGGATGATGAGATCATGAGAATGACACAAACACATTATAATATTACTAACCAGCTAGTGAATGCAAATCATGAGATGACCAGGAAGGAATCTGAGAATCAAGCATTAAGGTCTGAGATTGAAATATTGACAAAGGATTTGAAATAAAAAAAGGAAGAAAATGAAGTACTGAAATGGGATGAAGAAACATTAAGGATGTTGGACGAATATCTTAGAGGTCAGAGACAACTGAGAGATACAACTGGACTTGGGTTCACTGAAAAAAGCACTACCAAGAAGGGAGAGTCCTCAAACCAAGCTTCCAATTGAGACACGGGTACCCCACCAAAGACAAAGAAGCCAATTTTCTATCATTGTGGGAAGCCTAGTCATACAACTAATGTTTGCAAAAGCAAAAGAGGTAAACCTTCGAGCATTCCTAAATTTGATGGTTATTTTTATAATTGCAATAAGTATGGAAATAAAGCATTTGATTGTAGACAAGGATTGATAACAATACAAGGAATCCAAAATTCAATGGTTACTACAATACTTGCAATAGATATGGTCATAAGTCTAAAGATTGTTGGTCACAAAGAAATAATGTCAAATGGGTACCTAACTGACAAAATACAACAAACAACCAATGTGGCTAAACAATACCATGGAACTACAATACAAGAATTTCATGTAGAACATGTGGGAGATATGGACACATTGTAGAAAATTGCATATTGATGCAAGGTAGAAATAACATAAGATCATGAAGAACTCTTGGAATGGAATGTTTCCACTGTCATAAGGTGGGTCACCTAGCCAAACATTGCAGGTACTGAGGTAAATCTCTAACCGAGGAAAAGACAAATGACACAGCACAAGTGAATGTTGAATAAATAAGAAATTGGATGAATAAAATATGGAGAAGGAAGTCTCTAAATGATGGAACATCATTTGAAACAATCGATGGTACCTCATCCTCTAGATTGGGTGCACCTATCTTCACGTAATCAATTAAAGGTATGTGTAGGAACAGTGAGCTAAATTTCAATCATAAATCAATTCCTACCAATTGTGCAAAGATCCATACAAGTGTAATTAGATACATTTGGACTTATATTGTGAAGTTGACATTTCATATTTGATCGGTAGAACACAATATTATTTTGTCTCATTCGGTAAAAGAAAGTATAATTTGAAAAGATGAGTCGGTGACAACATTTATTGCTACTTTTCTAGTTGTTGGAAATACTAATCAACAAAAAAGTATAAATAGACTCATTTTTTATTCATTTTCACCTAACATTTTCAAAGAGCAATTGAGCGCATTGTAGAGTCGAGTCCTACAAGAACATTTGAGTGATTGATTGAGCATATTTAAGCACTATTGAGCATATTTGAGTGATTTCTAGTGTGTGTCCTAGTTGTGGAAGTGCAACCAAGTTTTTTCACATGAAATCCTACTTCTATCAAGCGGTGATACATTTGAATCAATGACACCTAAGGTACAAAATCCTGTTGTTGTTGAGAAGGTTGGTCATGTCAAACCTAAATATAAGTTGCCTCCCATGAAAGCTATCGAACTAGATAAAATGGAAGCTCTGTTATCTATTCCACTAAGATTCATTTTGATCAAAGACGTTTGTGCTTTTATCCACTACAAAATTGAGGAAATTTGTCAAGAGGACATTTATACATCTTTCTAGAGTGTGTGCAAAAATGGGAAATTGAAGGATGAACACATCCACCAAGGGGCTAAGGGTTTGATGCCTGCCCTACATATTTCAAGTGTTTTCAAGATTGAGTGGATGAGAATCATGTTAATCCAAGTCTACAATCATTTTATGTGGTTAGATCAACTAGTAAAAATCACTAAGGATTTTCTACACATTGTGATTGGATACCCAATCAGTGATAGACTGAAAGCAAACAAGCACACCAACAAGAACAAGCTATGTAAATTAACAAAATCTAAATAGGATGGAAGAGGTCTTAAATTATCTATTATGGAAGATCCTGAACTAAAATTCGCATGTAATATCAGATCATACCGAATCTTCCAATCTTCTTGAATGGACAATGTACCATATGGAGCTATGGAAATAGCATAAAAAATTGTCAAGAAGGACATGAAGATTGATCTATGTGAATCCTATTGAAGAAATTAGATGACAACATGAACACAATTCGGAAAGCCAAGGCCAACACATTGAAGTTTGGTTCTTTGTTGGTATGTATATTCTTCTACTTCCAAAACTTCTTTCCTTCTATCGGTAATGTGATCTAGAATGTGAAGAAACCAATTATCTATCAGATTAATGAGTATATCAAGAGTTTAGGTGATAAATTTGATATTGTGATGAAATATTATTTTACCAAATTTCAAAAAATAATGCATAAGAAATTCAAAATTCCACCGCAATTAATGGGAGACCACCAAGATGCTATATGTTTTGAGGTTGATATTGACACATGTATTGTGAAAGTTGTCAAGCCAAGGACTATCTGGCTACAACCAATGGGCTATAAGATTGATATTTATATAGCATCATAACAAATTGAAGCCCTACTAGCTAAACCTATGGATAGGAGATAAAATCAATATGGAACTTATGAGAAAGTCAATGAGAAGATACAACTAGGTATCTTGATACCTAATACTCAAAGGAAAACAAGCAGAATGATCATTGATCTATCTAAAAATATTGGAGCTAGCATTGAAGAAGATGAAGTTGTACCATCTGAAGATATGGGCAAGAAACCAAAAGTGGAAAAGCAATCACCAAGCCCTAAAATAAAAAGACCACTGACAACGTCTACAGATACACCGAGGAAACCTAAGCTTGAGAAATTGAAACCTAAAACATATGTAAGGGAAAAGAAAACAACTACCAAACTGAGAAAAAAACTAAAATTTCAAGAAGATAGTGAAACTGAATCAGAAGATATTAGTCAACTTAAAGTTTTGAAGAACCAGCCCCCAACACTGAAAATTTTAGATGCAATTATTAAGAATATTAATAATTATGGAGGGTTTGGAGGAATTAAATAAGCTAAGTATGATACAAGGAGTGATGAAGACAAGGAAAAGGTAGAAGATGCAATTATTTTCACAGAGAAATATCCTACTGAAGAAATTACGAAAGATGAAAATGTCATAGACACTGAGGATAAGGACATCAAATACATGGATATAGATGATACTGCTACTGCTAATTTGATGGATGAAAATATAGTTTTACAACAAGTTAATGATTATTCTGAAGTTCATGAAGTTATCTTTGAAGTTTCTAAAGAAATACCTACAGATATCGAGGATAAGTCCACTGAACAATAGAAGGAGACTAAACAAGAAGTAACCAAGGAACCAAAGGAAATTGAGAAAAATGAGGAATAGACTACTAAGCATGTTACCTCTACTAAAACTACATGACAATGACAACAAGAAGACAAGCAAGAAAAGGACAAGAAAAATGAGTAAGAAAAAGAGAAGAAAGAGGAAATACATGAAGAAAGAAAACAGGAGAATCAAGAAGAAGAAAAGGAAGAGGATAAATAGGAAGAAAACAAAGAAGCCAAGAAAGAATAGAAAAGAGAAGAAAGAATAGATGAAACTACAACCGAGACTACATCGAATGCAATGAAGGAATCACATTCCCTAAAATTTTCTATTGGTGAAACCATTCAATTTGAGAAGCAAAAGACAAGAAAAAGAAAACATGAGAAAACCAAAGTTGACTTAAGCCAACCGATTATAATACCCAAGGTATACATCTCTTCACTTAATCCAAAGGAATTATCTGAGTTTGGAGATCTACTAAAGATGAAAGCAACCCAAGATAAAACTTTGCCTAAGAAACAAAAGATTGATGTACTAGAAAGTGTCAAGTATATACTACATGCACATGTCAATGAAAAGGGTGGTCTACTGAGTCAACTAGAGGAGTTGGTGAATCAAGTAAAAGAACCTGGTGCAAAAACCACTTAGTACCTAATGCAAGTACACAAGAAGAAAATGGAGCATAAAATAATTGAGGAGATATTAAAGAATTTCACATTAGACAAGGTTTCACTTTCTTAGTTGATTACAGAGTTAGGAAATAAATTGTATGATATTATTTCATTTGTTCCATAATATTTTTTTGACATCAAATTTGACCAAGGAGATTAGATAGAAAGATGATTATATGGAGAAAGAGTTGACCGAGCAGCTAAGGAATGTTACAACTGAGCCTGGATCATTTAAAACTTACTACCTGAGGCTGAAACATATAATGGGAATGCAACATGACCTAAGAAGAGAAGAGAACAAGATAAGAATGGAACTTCTTGAGCTACAAGAACTTTTAATTCCCCAAGTTGAATCACGGCAACAACATATACATAAGGCCAAGGAATTAGTCAATACACTCGATATCAGTGCCATGGATAGCATGATTAGATTAGCAACAGATATTGGTGAACAAATTTTTGTATTAAAAACACTAAAGGAATCATGAGACACATCACTGGAAGATGCAAAGAAGAGGTATAAACATATTTTTGATAAGATCCAACCACTTGATCAAAGTAAGTAATTTTGTTTTTGGCATATTTATCAAAAAAAGGGGGATATATATGTATAGGAATTATTGTACAGTATAAAGGAAGTATTATGATAGGGGGAGTTATGGAGTTATAGAGTTATTATATGGAGTTATAAGTCACAAGTTTTTTCCGAATTTATAGTTTATACATGGTCACAATTTTGAGCAAATTTTGAATAAGGACAAAATTTTGATGACTTTGAGTTTTTAACAAAGATGCCAAAGTAATGCCAAAGGGGGAAATTGATACTCCTAAAGATTTATTTTGTTGTCATTAGTTTTTTCACAGTCATATTGATAGTCAAAGTCAGTTGGTAAAAGAAGGAGACATAGGACTGATGAACTATAACTGATTTAGAACCTGAATGGAGAATTTGTAATTCAAGATTACTAAGAAGTTGCTGATTAGATATGCAAGATGATTAAATCAATATTATGTTGACATTGATGTCAACTAGCTTGACAATACTTATCTTGTAAGTTACTAGACCGACACATCTGAAGAAATGAGAAAGAGATGAAGAACATAAATATCTACATGAGGAAGATGTATATATCAGATGAGGATAAGGAATACACTGAGTAACTTGTTGATGAGTCTATGACTTGATGAAATTGACTTTATTATGTTGCATTCATCTATGATGAAGAATAGAGCTGAAAGACAAAAAGTAGTGTTGTCAGTAAATAAAGCATTCTAGTATACACCGACAGAATGTAGTGTATACCAAGCGTAGTGTTAATCGAGCTTGTGTTCACCGACCCATTTCTTTGTTAACCAAGAAAAATAGAAAGGAATTAAATGATTAGTTTAGCTGATAAAGTGATGAGCTGTAAAGTGTATGAAATTGAGGTAATAGATAAGGTTTGTTATGAAGATCGACGGCTAACATAAATCAAAAAGGATTTAATGGAGTAGATTGAAACATGTTATTGACACATCAGGTGAGGAAGCTTAAAGTGGCAAAATCTGATGGAGAAAAAGAAAATGATTTACTCGTCTATATAAGAGACATTAGTTTCATTGTTGAAGATGCCAGAAGAAGATGATACTACAGAATTATCACGTGAACAAGTTTTCATGCATTCTGATCATACTGGTCAATAAGAACCGAGCTGCAGAACAATTACTGAGCTACAAAGAGTAATTACCGATAAGCAGTAAGTTGATATAATATTGAATCTGAAGTGGTATATTGATCAGAAAGATTTGAATGAGTTGAACATTGATCTGTAAACTATAATTGAAGTTGTTTCAAGGAAGATCATCTACTATTACATATTTAACCATTGTACATATTCAAATCTCTTAACCGAGTGGACTATGAAAGTCTTTTGATGTTTCATTCATAGAGTGAACATTGTTATCCTGTCAACCCTAGAGTGACTACTGGTTGGACGATAACTTCTGGTCTAAAATCCTCTAACAAGGTCACACCTAACAGTGTGTTTGTAACCTTTAATAGGGTTGGGTCTTCACAGACCTCACTTCAGAAGAGTGAACAATTTTGGGTTGCCGGTCCCAGGTGGTTTTTCCCTTCACAGGGTTTTCACATTAAATCTCTTGTGTTATGTGTTGATATTTGTTTGTTATCATACTTTGCATATTACATGTTAGATTCGATCGGTAATTATTATAAAGTTTAGACTGACAATCGGTAAAAACACTGATAGTAAAAGTATTTTATGTTTACCGAGTAGCAGAAGTTGAAGAATTTGTCTTGGACTATACATTTTGAATTGGGACACTGGATAACTGATTCACCCCCCCCTCTCAGTTATTCTAACAATTGGTATCAGAGCAGTGGTTACTTAGAACAAAGTTTTAAGGACTTCAGCAAAAAGGTCTCAAGATGTATAAGAGGGAAGTGCCAAAGCTGAACAAAGATAACTTTGTAGTATGGCAAAGCCGGATGAAGTTGCACATATCTAGAATTGGGAATTTTGTACTAGAACTGATGGAGAATGGCTACATTGAACCGACACCAGGTCCCTTGACACTTGATCAACTAAAGGATAGGCATGAACACAATATTACTATGATGGAATTTGTTGTTGCCTATACCGATGCCAAATTTGAAGACATTAAGGGATACACAACTGCCAAAGCCATGTGGGATAAATTGACTCTAATATATAGTGGAGATGTGAATGTTAAGAGAGCCAAAGCAGAAAGCCAAAGAGGTCAATTTGATAATATGAAGATGAAAGAAGGTGAGAACATTATGCAATACACAAATAGACTAAAAGAGGTAGTACATGCTATTAGAGCATCCAGTGGAGTTATTGATGATGAAATAGTGATAAGCAAGATTCTCAGAACTTTACTGCCAGTTTATGTGATCAAGATCTCTGCAATTCATGAAACAAGGGCTACATCCAACCTTACTCTTGACACACTGATCGGTAAGCTTACAACCTTTGAATTGAATAACTTTGACAATAGTGTTGTACCTTCTGTTGAATCTACTTTCATGTCCTCTTTGAAGATTGGTAAGTCTAGTAGCAGGAATGATAAGAATAATGATAGTGATAGTAATACCGATGATGAACTTGATGACCTTGAAGCTCTTATGGCCAGAAGATTTCCCAAAGGTAAGGGAAGGTATAGAGGCAAGCTACCCTTAGCATGCTTTAATTGTAAAGAAGTTGGCCACATCGCTACTAAATTTTTGAATAAGAAAGATGATGATAGATCTAAATATAGATCTGAAGGAAGCTATGGGAGAAGAGTCAATAGAGGCTACCAACACAGCAAAAAAGATAATTGAGATAGCTATGACAAAGGGAAAAAGGTATGTTACATAGCCGAAGAATTTGAATCTAAATTTGACACTGATGATGATGTAGAAGTAGTATTTGTTGCTATGAAAGATGATTCAGAAGAAGAAGAGAAACATGAAGAAACAACACTAATCTCTAAAGTAAGAAGAAATTATACATGGATCATAGATAGTGGCTGTACACATCATATGACTGGTGATATAGAGAAATTTGATCTACTTGATGAATATGATGGAGGATCTGTTAGAATGGGAAATGATGCACCTTGTATGGTGAGAGGTAAAGGTTCACTTATGATTAATGATAGAATAAAATGTGAAAATGCATATTGGGTAGATAGACTGAACCATAATTTCTTAAGTGTGGCTCAGCTGAATAACTGAGGCCACCGACTTGCTTTTGAGAGTAGAAAGGTAAGAATCTATGGTAATCTATTTTATCTTGATATTGATCAGTCTTCTTGTTTATTAATGAAGGATGAAGATCCATGGTTATGGCATAAGAGGTTATGTCATGTGAATTTTGATAACATGATCAAGATTAGTAAGAAGAAAAGAGTTAGAGGGTTGCCTAACTTGTCAAAACTAGATCATGCTATGTGCCATGAATATCAAAAAGGTAAGATGACTAAGTCTAGTTTTAAGAAAAAAGACTACTCAACAAAAAAAATACTTGAGTTGGTTCATACCGACCTATGTGGTCCTATGAGAACTTAGAGCTATTATGGTGATAGATATTTTATTCATTTTGTTGATGACTATACTAGACTGATGACTATTATGTTCTTGAAAAAGAAATCTGAAGCATTTAAGATGTTTAAGTGGTATAAGGCAAAGGTAGAAAAAGAAACTAGAAAAGAATTAAAATGCTTAAGATCTGATAGAGGAGGTGAATTTATCTCTGATGTGTTTACTAATTTCTATAATGAGCATGGTATTAAGAGACAGGTCTCTGCACTGAGAACACCTCAGCAGAATGGGATTGCTGAAAGAAGGACCAGGTCAATCATTGACTGTGCTAGAACACTGATGATACAAATAAATGTTGCTCAGACATATTGGAGAGAAGCTATGAGTACAGCTGTATATGTGCTTAACCGAGTACAATTGAAGAAGGACACCAACCGGACACCTTATGAGCTATGGTTTGGACACAAACCTACTATAAGTTATTTCAAGATTTTTGGAAGTAAATGTTTTATTCTAAAAGATGAGAGAAATGGGAAATTTGATTCTAAAGGTGATGAAGGAATATTCTTAGGATATTCTACTAAGAGTAAAGCATACAAATGTCTGAATAAGGTTACAAATAAGATGATTGAAAGTGCTAATGTCCGTGTTGATGAGTTTGATGACAAGAACACAAAAGAAAGAAAGGAACTAGAAGATTATGGTAGATTCACTTACATTGAACTTTGTGATTATCTATCAAAGTCACAACCTGTGATAACCGGTCAATAGGAAAATAACCCTGAGGAATAGGAAAGGGAAACCGACGAACAAGATGGTGCTACCGAGAAAGCACATGAACCTGAATAGGATGAACAAGAAAGAAGAAACTGAGTACTGGCTAGTTTTGTCAGAAGACATCATCCCGAGACACAAATTATTGGAGACAGACAAGCTGGAATGCAAACAAGAAGCAAAACAAGACAAGGTACATGTCTAGTTTGTGAATTTGAACCAAAGAATGTGAAAGTTGCATTAGAGAATGACGAATGGGTTAATGCAATGAAAGAGGAAATAGAAAAAATAGAGAAAAACAAAACTTGGTCCTTAGTACCCTGACCTAAAGATAAGAATGTTATCGGTACTAAATGGATATTCAAAAACAAATTGAATGAAAATGGTGAAGTGACAAGAAATAAAGCGAGATTGTTATGCAAGGGATATGCACAGGAAGAAGGCATTGACTATGGTGAGACATTTGCACCTATTGCTAGATTGGAAGGAGTTAGAATGCTACTTGCATATGTTGCACACAAGAAATTTAAGGTTTATCAAATGGATGTGAAGTCAACATTTCTGAATGGTATACTTGAAGAAGAGGTCTACATAGAACAACCTGAAGGATTCATTGATCCAGACAATAGAGACATGGTATGTAGACTACACAAAGCTTTATATGGTTTGAAGCAAGCAAGGAGAGCATGGTATGAAAGGCTACATACTTACTTGTTAATTATTGGATTTGTAAGAACTAGTGAAAACAACAATTTGTACATGAAAGGTGATACTGATGACACTATTCTTATTGCTGAAATTTTTGTTGATGATATTATTTTTGGAGGTCAAGATCATGTATGTAAATCTTTTTCTGATGACATGAGGAATGAGTTTGAAATGTCTATGTTCAGAGAAATTAAATTCTTTCTCAGATTACAAGTGATTTAGTAGACTGATGGGATATTCATCACACAGTCCAAGTACATAAAGGAAGTCTTGAAGACATTTGGCATGGAAGATGCTAAACCTCTGGGAACATCGATGGCCACTGGAAGTAAATTGACAAAGGAAGATGAAACTATAGAGGTAAACCAGACACTTTACCAATCCATGATTGGTAAACTAATGTATGTAGTTCACAGTAGACAGATATAGCACATGTTGTGGGAATTGTTGCTAGATATTTTGCTAATCCTAGAGAATCACACATGATTGCTACTAAAAGGATCTTAAGATACCTGAAAAAAATAAAGGATTATGGATTATGGTATCCTAAGAAAGGTAAGTTTGAGTTGAAGGTTTATACCGATGCTGATTGGGCTAGAAATGTGGATGACAGAAAAAGTACCACTGGAGGAGCATTTTTCTTTGGTGAAAGACTTGTAACCTAGACAAGTAAAAAGTAGGCTTGTATTTCTTAGTCTATAGCTAAAGCAAAGTATGTTGCTACTACTACTAATTTCTCAAACATTGCATATATCAGGAAAGTGTTGGAAGGAATGAATGAGGTAATCACTGACCCGATGATTATATACTGTGACAACACAAGTGCTATTAATATTTCAAAGAATCTAGTGATGCACTCTAAGACAAAGCATATATCAATTAAGTATCACTACTTAAGAGAACAAGTGCAAGAGAAGCAAGTGAAGTTAGAATTTGTTACATCTAAAGAACAACTTGTAGATATATTTACAAAGCCTCTATTGAAGGACACATTTGAATATTTGAGGACTAGACTTGGGGTCTATCCCCTATCTATCGGTCACTAATGTGATCTGGATGTTGCATCAGCCTAATCTTATCAGATGATCACATATGTTGATGCAGCATAGTTCACACTTTGGATATTGTTCAAGGTTGTGATTAAGTTTGACGAACTAAAATAGATTGGGATATTAGTATACAAAGATACAGAGATTGTATTGGACAACAGAGAGTTGCTTAGCTACTACAAGAGCTGATTATTTATTTGTTTCTTTGGCATTGTTGTCAAAGGGAGAGATAAATAATATGAAAATCAAAGGGAGAGATATGCACCGATGAGAACTATCTAAGGGAGAGAATGACAAAGCTTTATTTTTTTAATGTTGTTTAGTAACATAGTGATTAAACATATTAAACATATTAAGCGAGGGAGAGCTTACACAACATTTGATTACAAAGTTGTAGAGTACATATTTGGTATGTGTATGGTACACTTCATATTACTTGAGTTGCCATCAATGCCAAAGGGAGAGATTGATGAACTACAACTGATTTAGAACCTGAATGGAGAATCTGTAATTCAAGATTACTAAGGCGTTGCTGGTTAGATATGCAAGATGATTAAATCAGTATTATGTTGTCATTGATGTCAACTAGCTTGACAATACTTATCTTGTAAGTTACTATACCGACACATCTAAAGAAAGGAGAAAGAGATGAAGAAGAGAAATATCTACATGAGGAAGATGTATATATTAGATGAGGATAAGGAATACACTGAGTAACTTGTTGATGAGTCTATGACTTGATGAAATTGACTTTATTATGTTACATTCATCTATGGTGAAGAATAGAGCTGAAAGACACAAAGCAGTGTTGTCGGTAAATAAAGCATTCTAGTATACACCGATGAAATGTAGTGTATACTGAACGTAGTGTTAACCGAGCTTGTGTTCACCGATGCATTTCATTGTTAACTAAGCAAAATAGAAAGGAATTAAATGATCAATTTAGCTGATAAAGTGATGAGCTATAAAGTGTATGAAATCAAGGTACCAGATAAGGTTTGTTATGAAGATCGATGACTAACATAAATAAAAAAGGATCTAATGGAGCAGATTGAAATGTGTTACTGACACATCAGTCGAGGAAGCTTAAAGTGGAAAAATCTATGAATATGATTAAGTGGAAAAATCTGATGGAAGAAAAGAAAATGATTTACTCATCTATATAAGAGACATTGGTTTCATTGTTGAAGATGTCAAAAGAAGAAGATACTGCAGAATTATCGTGTGAACAATTTTTCATGCATTCTGATCATACTGGTTAATAAGAACCGAGCTGTAGAACAATTATCGAGCTACAGAGAGTAATTACCGATGGACAGTAAGTTGATATAGTATTGAATTTGAAGTGGTATATTGATCAAAAAGATTTGAATGAGTTGAACATTGATCTGTAAATTGCAATTGAAGTTGTTTCAAGGCAGATCATCTACTGTTACATATTTAACCATTGTACATAGTCAAATCTCTTAACCGAGTGGACTATGAAAGTCTTTTGATGTTTCATTCATAGAGTGAACATTGTTATCCTGTCAACCCCAAAGTGACTGTTTGTTGGATGATAACTTCTAGTCTAAAATCCTCTAACAAGGTCACACCTAACAGTGTGTTTGTAACCTTTAACAGGGTTGGGTCTTCACCGACCTCACTTCAGAAGAGTGAACAATTTTGGTTTGTCGGTCCCAAGTGGTTTTTCCCTTCACAGGGTTTCCAAATTAAATCTCTTATGTTATGTGTTGATATTTGTTTGTTATCATACTTTTCATATTACATGTTAGATTCGATCGGTAACTATTATAAATTTTAGACTGACAATTGGTAAAAACACTGACAGTGAAAGTATTTTATGTTTACAGAGTAGCAGAAGTTGAAGAATTTGTCTTGGATTATACATTTTTAATTGGGACATTGGATAATTGATTCACCCCCCTCTTAGTTATTCTAACAAGGACTCAGTCGATAAAGCATATAGAGAAGTCATTAAAGGAAGAGGCAATATCGGTAAAGGCAAATGAATGACAGACACCAAGAAGAGAAAGACAGGAAATAATTAGTGCATGGTAGTTATCGATCCAAGAGAAAATGTTACCGAGCAAGAAAACAACATGTTACTGAGTAACACAGGCCAACATAACAAATCATCACAAATAAATTGAACATGGACACCAAGCAAAAGTTTGTTTATTGATTTCAAGGAAAGATTGTTTGGTAAAACATGGGAATGTAAACATATGATTGCACATGATTACAAGGAAGGTCCACCAATGGAAAATTAAAGGATTATGTACATTGGAAATGAAATCAAAGCTACCACCATTTAAGGAGAAGAATCTAGAACATTTCCACCGCTTCTATGTCAAGTATATAAAGAACAATTTTTGAAGATAAAAAGGGATGATGCAGATGATGAGGAGTCAAAGAAAGATGAAAAATTGATGTGAAGCTGATTATGGTTACCGAGTATAGAGAAGTTAGAGAAAAATTGTGAAGGTGAATCAAATTTGAGGTTACCGAGTACTGAAGCTGAGTTTTGATTAAGTATAGAATAAGGTAAAGATATTATTGAGCACAGTTAGTCTGGACAACATTTGTTGATGCATTATTACAAACATATTTAGCATTGATTTGTATTGTATTCAAAATTATAAAATCCCATTACTGGGTAGGCCTAATAGGTCTTATTTTGTAAATCCTTTAACATGGTACATCTCTTAAATTAGAGATTGTAAAATCCTTTAACAAGGTAGACTGTATAAGTCTTTTCATACTCCTAAGATGATAAGCTATTAGAAGTAGCTAAACATAGTATCTCTAACCAAGCACCCTTTGTATTGTAGTAGTGAAGGATTGTGGGTACCATCCCCAGCGCAATTTTTTCTTCTGACCAAGGGTTTCTGTGAGATCAAAAATCATTGTGTTATGAGTTATGATTTGATGTTTTGATTTCTATGTTTTAGAGTGTTTCATACAAAGTTTTTAATTCAGTCAATGGTCAAAATATATGACAGTTATACAAATCAAGTTAAAAAAGGTTGATAAAATATTTTATAGTACTAGTTCACCCCTCCCCTCTCAATACTTAACTTTCCATTATAAATCCAACATGTTTTCCTTGCAACATCCACTATAATTATGTTCTTCCTCTTTATAACACCATTTTTTTTGTGGATTCCTTGGTGCATACATTTATCTCTGTAAAGAATAAAAATATATATGATGGTTTGTTTGATTATCCTTTACATTTAGAATAGTTGTGGAAGGTAAGATTCTCTTCTTAGCCCCAAATTCCCAAAGGAAAGATCCAAATTGATTAACCACAAGGAAATGGTTAATGCATAAATGAATCAATTGATTAGTAATAAGAAGAAAGAGGAAAACCTTACATTCCATTTTGGAAGAGAGTGTTAAAATATTAATTGAAATGAGTTGAAGACAAATACTAATCTCAAAGTATAGCAGATCTGGAAATTGCTATTTTCTAGTGTCGGTACTGAGTTTCTGGAAATTCTACAACTAGATCTAGGACAGAAAGACAAAGATGGAGAAAACCCAAAAATATTTTCCTTTTCTATGTCAGGTCAACCTTGACCCGAATAAAGGTCAACCCTGACCCCTTTATGTTGACATTGACCTGCACTGCTCCGATGGAAATTCTATTCATGGATCCCAAAAGTTTTCCAAAAAGGGTATCCGAATCTGCTCTAAAATTCATTTTTACGTACTTGTTACTGCAAGAAAAATGGTTTTGTTGTTTGGATGAGGATTTTTCCTTGGTTAAACCCTGGTTTACGAATTAACCTTGAAATAAAATTGAAATTGCAATAATAAACAAAGTAAATAGAACAATTCACCTTTCTTATATTAAAACCCTTGTGGAGGATTCAAATTCTTGAATCCACAAGTATGGATGCTCCAAATGAATGTAGAATTGTAGGATGTAGGATGTCTGAAATCAATAGCATTTAGATCTTCAACACCAATCTTGAATGGATCTTGGAATAGGAAGAAGCTTGAATGGATATGGATGGAGAAATCTTCAACAAGAGGGCTCCATAGAGCTTGAATCCTTCAATGGCTACTAATGGATCTCCTTGATGAATTGAATCTTGAATGCTTGAATTCTCACTTTTGATAAATTATGCATAGATGATCCTTCCTCTGATTTCTTCATGTAAAAATGAGAGGAGAAGGCTTCCTTATATACTAGTCTAGGGCACAAACTTCTAGAGAGGCTGACATAGGAGAAATAAATTTCCATTAAGCCTATACCCCTAGGAGTGGACCTAAATTAAATATCTTTTGATATTTTACCATTTCAAAGCCTAAAATAGTCGACCCAAAAGTGGGAAATAATTCTTTTCGAACCCTGACATCTGAAAATCCTCAGATTTTGAAATTTAAACACTGGGTCAAGGTTGAGGTCGACCTTGACCTAAGTTAGGTTCAAGGTTGACCCTAACCTAGGTTAGGGTCAAGGTCAACCCTGACCTAGGTCAGGGTCAACCTTGAACCTAACCTAGCTTAGGGTCAAGGTCAACCTTGACCCATAAGGTCGACCTTGACCCTGAGGTCAAGAACCTCAAAATCTTAGAGCCAGGTGCCAAAAATAGGTAGGAAAGAGGTGGAAAATAGGGCAGGACAAGGGAAAAATCTAGATACAAGTCAAAGACCCATTCAAGGCATTTGACATGACCCCAAATCACTTACTCAGAGGGCTAAACTAGTCCTAAATGGAAGTTCTTTCATTTTTCAACGATACATTTAGCGCCCACTTTAGCAATAGTATGGACTCAATGCAAACTCTTGGTAAAGGAGATCACAACAAAACATAAGATCTTATTGAAATCAAAGGGACAAAGAAATCCTCAAGCCCCTAGGAAATCAAGCCTTTGTTAACCCCAAGATTACAATAAGAGAGACATCGCTAGAAAAAAGAGAGAAAAGGGGGTGTGATTACCTCACCCAATGAGAACTTATGTCCCATTCTGAATCACACAAGGAAACAACGCAACTGGAAAGATGGAGTTGAACTGCCTAGTGAATGTGGCTACTCACTAGTCAACCCATCAAGCATTCACCCTCGGGAATATTCTTATTCCAAAAGAGAAAAGCCAAAATAAGAGAGATCTAGTCTTAAGGACACCTCCAACCTTAAGGGATCCAAAACTTTGAAAAATTGAAACTAGAGGGATCAAGAGATCCTATAAGGTAAAAATCCATGCTTTAAGGATTAGTCTCTAATCCATAAAGGGAGAAAAGGTTTTGGAAAATATTTTGAAAGTGTGTGTGTGCAAAAAGTGAGCAGAGCATACACCTCCATGTTAAAGTCATTGCTAACACTTTAATAGGAGAAATGGCTTGAACGGAAACATAAACAACTCCACTGATTACGTTTCCACTACAAAATGCCCCCAAGTGAAGACAAATAAAGGGAAATACCACATAAACATACAAAGAACACAAAAGGGATCTACCTACTGTGGGGTTAGTATGATCATAAGATTATATATATATATATATATATATATATATATATATATATATATATATATATATATATATATATATATATATATATATATATATATATATATATATATATATATATATATATATATATATATTATTGCAAATGAATTGACATCATTCCCCAAAGAAAGTAGAACTACAATCACAATGGAGGAAAGAAAATGTAAGATTTATGAAGAAGAGTCTTTTCAGACCACAACATGGAGACCAAAAATAATTAGTGCTACCAAGTCGCAAATCCAAGTGGACTACACAAGGAAAATTTTTATGAACAATAGAACAGGTACAACATAACATGAAAACAATATATAGAAGAATAGAGATACATATAGAGGAATAATGCAATAGGTTTGATTCCTTTATCACCTCATACCAACAAAGTAACAAGGGTTGTATAAAAGAATCTAACAAACATTTAGCAAAGACATTACGGGAGAAACACAATACAACAGGAAAACACACAAAAAGCTACCATGGAGGACAAGCCAATCAAGTGCATTGCCTATTCTCCACATCTTGGTCTATGTCATTTACGGAAGGTGGGAAACTCACAAGAGGGACTATATCCAACACCGTAGGAATAATAGCTACTTCCAAACAAGGATCCGCTTGAGAATCGTGATGTTTGATACTAGGTGTAATTATCAATTATGTTGAAAGCATATTAGGTAAATCAATATCAATGTCAATAGTCTCATATTCATCATTATAATCATTAGTATCATCAAGATTAATTGAAATAGAATCTAAAATATGAATAGAATCATCATAATCATTCATCTTAACATCAATATTAACATTAAATTATTCCAACACATTAGGCATAGGCTAGTCAAAAGAAGGTAAAGAACTTTCAAGAATAGAGGCACGAGCCTTAGTATGAGCCCGATGCTTCTTATGATGTTCATTGGCAGATCAGTTACATTTTTTCTTGTTTGAAATATGTTGAGAACTAGGAGGAACAAACACCAATTCCTTCACAGGTTCTATAGGAGGATTAGTAGGATTCTTAGTAGATTGAAAATCAACACTAGGAGCTTGATTAACAGAAATAGAAGCAATGGATAAAGGAGGTATGGAAGGCATAGGAAAAAGACCATGGTTAAGATCCATATGAGGCATGCTTAACTCAACAATCTTGCGATGCTTATAGGCTTGATATGAGAAAAAAAAGGTTATCAGGTCGAGAAAGACATGAATTAGGTAATGAACGCCAAAAGAAGTCAAGGGTAGCATAATCCCTAGGCCTATAAGGTTGATATAAACTATGATTAATTGTCTTCACTTCTTCATCATGATGAATTTAAGACACGTATGGATAGGAGAACCAACAACATGCATGACATTCAACCAAGGAAAACCAATCTTAGCTTGAAATTGATCAGAAGTAGGGACAAAAATGAAGGTAGTGTCCACAATGTTACCATAAAGTTCAATAGGCAAGTTAATAGAACCAAATGATGGATAGAGAAAACTATTACAAGTTTGGATCCACACATTAGATGTATCATAACAATCACATTGTAAGTTCTTCATAAAAAGGTTTTCTTCAGTAATAACATTGACTAAGGATGTAGGATCAACAAGAAAACTACATGTATGTATCTTAGAAATCCTAGCATAAATGTAGAGGGGACCATCAAGAGCTTTAATAGTCTCAAAATCATCAAAGGTGATCAAGAGTTCCCTAGGTCTTTTATTCTTAGGTTGTTTTTGAGGTTTAGGTTGAGGTTTTGGTTTAGGCTTAGGTTGAGATGGAACTTGAAGTTGAAGTTGAGATTGAGGTTGGCATGGAGATACAGGTTGAGACAAAACACTATGCTCCACATGGTTAACAATATGATTGAGATAATCCATCTTTGAATCATAAATAATATTCACAGAAGATGGTTGAACAATGGTATTAGTATCATGTGTAGGAAACGGATTCGTATAGATTTGAAGGTTTTGATTAGGAGGAGAGACATATTTGTTCCCACTACCATAAAAAATTATCAGCAGATAAAGCATTAGAATCAATTAAGTCTTGAACCTTATGTTTTAGAGAATAACACTTCTCAGTATCTTGGCCATTCTGACGATGGTATTGACAAAAGGCTTTAGGATCAAAGCATTTGGATGCCATTACAGTAGGTAAAAGAGGTCAAGTAGAAGGTAAAGTAATCATATTAGCATTCAACAATTTACTCAAGATAGAATGTAAAGATTCAATAATAGGAGTAAACATACGATTCAGACAAAAAGCAATGGATGCAGAAGTGGCATTATTGGATGCAACAACAACTTGATCAGCAACTACATTTTCTTTCTTATTTATCTTGACATAGTTGTTAGGTTTTTGAAACTTGTTGGGATTAGGAGCATCATCACTCTTATCAACTGGAACATGAGCCATTGGAGTTTTTCTCTCAAATTGACTCACTTGTAATTGATAATGATGAAGCATTGGACAAAGTTGTTGAAAAGAGGTAAATTCAATAAGCAGAATCCTATCTCTAATATCCTTTTGTAAATTTGAAATAAACATATGTTGAATATCAATATCAGGAACATGATAAGAAATTTGAGCATACAAATGCTTAAATCTACCAATAAATTCAATCAATTTTTCTTTAGTATTTTGTTTACAATGCATCAAATCAGTTAAAGACAATTGCAAACCAATGCATCAAACCTTACCACACCACCATCAAACTAATCAAACTTAATGAGCTTACTCCTGTCACCGGTCATGTGATGTGAGCACCCATTGTCTATAATATAGTCATCATTATGTACAATGTGAGAAACTAGTTCCTTTTCGACTTTAGATAGATCTTCTTTGACTACAAAAAATATAATCTCCTCATCCTCATTATCTTCTAATTCTTCATTGGTAACTCTTTTATCAACTACAACATAGAATTTTTTCTTCCCTTTTCCCTTATACTTTCTGAATTTATCATTTTTTCACCATTAGGACATCTAGCTGCAATATGTCTAATCTTATTACTTGAGAAATATTTTAGAGGTAGATTTACTTTGTACTTACTAGCCCCTCTAAGAAATATCCTTACTAATAGTGCTTCAAAATCTCCTTATTTCCTTTCATCTTCCAAGATAGCTTCAAGTTCTCTAGTGTAACTTGACATGCAATCAGAATCATGACTTAATTATTTACCTTTCCTTACTGATACATTAGACATCGATGCCTTGAAATCTACCTCAACTCTTGGAATATTATTATCAAAGTTATTTAATTCAAATGTAGTAAGCTTACTGATCAGTCCATCTACAATAACACTGTCAAAAGTTCTTAACTTATTTATAGCAGACACTCTAATAGCATAAGTAGGCAGTAAAGTTCTCAACATTTTACCTACCACAACATCTTCCTCAATAGTTCTACTAGCACCTCTGATATCACCAACAAATTATTTTATTCTTTGACCATATTGTACAATGTTATCTCCTACCATATTCATGTCATCATACTTACCTCTGAGATTGTCTTCCTTAGCTTTTTTCACATGAATAACTCAACCATAGATTAGTTTCAAATTTTTCCAAGAATCATAGGCATTATCAAGTCCACATACATCAACATATTCAATATCAGATAAGGTACTTGCAATAGCTTTTTTTGCTCGAGTATTCTCATGTTGTTACTTCAATTGATCTGCATTGAGAGTTCCAGTAGGAGTGGTATACTTTCATGTGACATGTATGCAGTATTGTGATCCCAAACCTTTTAGATATAACTTCATTATGTCACTCCATACCAAGTAGTATTCTTTAGTAAACTTGGGAGGTTCCTTCCTCATCATTGTGATATTTTCCTCAAGTTGTTAAGCTTACCACAAAGAGGACCGAATAGTTGATACCAATTGTTAGTATTATCAAGTCCAAGATTATTGAGAGGAGGGGGGAAATAGTAATCTAACAAATTAAAATTTTCATAAACCATTCAGCAAATTGCATCAATTAACATCTATTGCATAAATTAAAAAAACCAATTAAAATTAAAATTAACCAATTGTTGATACCAATTGTTAGTTGATATCAATTGTTAGTATTATCAAGTCCAAGATTATTGAGAGGAGGGGGGAAATAGTAATCTAAAAAATTAAAATTTTCATAAACCATTCTACAACCATGCAACACAATAACACCAATATTTTTCTCATGGAAACCTAATTGGGAAAAACCACATGTGGGATGGTACCCACAACTAATTTTTCACACTTTTGAAGTATGCACAGTTAAGAGCTTAGCCCTGTTAGGAACTTACAAATGTCTAATTAAGAGCAAGACCTTGTTAGGAGCCACCCAGTTAATGGATTTACCTCTAGCCCTGTTAGGAGCTTTACCCTATTAGGAGTAACCCTGTTAAAGGATTTCAAACCTATTTGGGTCTACCTAGTTAAGGGATTTATCTTAATGAAACTATTAGGAATAAACAAGTGAAAGTGATCTAATAAAATAGCACTCCTCTGCTAGTATAGATCCAGTTCAAGATCAATCTCTTCTTCACATGCAGAACATCCAAACCCTATAATCGCACAACTACATTCATGATCTTTCTCTTCCACACACTTCTCATAATACATTAAAACATACATATGATAAACCTGTGTCATCATAGATATAAAATATAGAGACATCACTTAGTCTTTCATTATGATCGTACACTCCAACTCTTAACACAACTCTAGATCCAATCTTTTGAACATACATTAGCATAACAGGCACATTGTCAACCAACAAACACTAAGTTGACATCAATGACAACATCATAACTGATCATCCTAACATCATATATGCATTTAAATCATACCATATCATACTCATCTTATCTCTACATCAGTCATGCCAACAAATTTTATATACGTCGATACATTTTGATACATCTAGAGACATTGATTTTTTTGATCTCATCATACTCAAATATTGACAAATTTATGATATGTGTGTGTGTGTGTGTGATATTATTTTGGGTTCCACATGAGTTTAATGCCATGATTTATTTTTCCTATTACATGCATGTTTTTGTTATGATATTTATGCTATGGATGGATGAACTTATCTTTTATGATACGATGATGCAATGTATGCAATCTTTTTGTACTTTTCTCATGTTTGATATGTAATGCAATGATTATGATTATGCAATGGATGCTTATGATAATTATGAATTCTTATAATGGATGCAAAATGTATTGGTAGTATGTATGTAACTTGACTTGTCATACAGGTGTCTATCAATATCTAGAGTACTTGATCATGTCAATGAGATCACGTGAAGATGTCAGTAGAGAATATATTGATGTGAAGATGATGCCAACTTTGATTTGAATTCCCTCATTAAGAACTCTAAATTTGAAGATTTTTGATTGATGCCAAAATAATGCAACACTAACATGAATGCAAACCTACAATGCACCGGATTTTTCACTTTTGATCTTTTTAGCTTTGTTTATTATCATCGAGCGTTTGGAACAAATCGGCTAGTACAACCCCCACTAGTTAAACACTACCATGAGAATATGAATACTACCTCAGATGAAATTTTGAAAGTGAACATAAGTATAAAGGCATAAAGAGCCAATATGATTTGATTGTTACTTCCTTTTGATGTTACAAGATGACACAAGTATCAAGGCATGTAGAGTCAAGATGACCGTAGTGTTTCTTATCTACACAGACAAGCAAGAAAGAGATCTTTCCATTCTTGTGAAATGTTAATGTTATGTCCACGATGACCCTTTATTATTAATATCCTTGGAGAAATTATCATGTACCTTCAATGACCCATACATTCATATCCTTGGGTATAGTCATTCGGGTTGCAAAGTACTAAGATATCACTCAAAATAGACAAGGAGATAGTCCTAGCCTCACTTTAGTATTCAAATAAAAAGATTCAAAGTATGTGAAGAATACCACATAAAATAGAGGCTCTTATCATAGACACCCAATTTATTTGATGTTTCAGGATCATCGGAACAATCATCCTGCACAAGCAAAAATCAAAGAAAAGTATTAAGCCTCTTGTCCTTTCTCCTCTAGTCCATAGCCATCCTCGAGTCACTCAGAAGACATAACAAGAAAAAATCAATGATAATAGATACTAGACAAATAAAATTTCATATATTCTTCCTTTTTCTTCTAGTCTTTGGACAACATCGAGTCATTCAGAAAGACATGATCAACATAACTCAATCAAGTTTATGTCTAGTTGTTGTTTTGGTTTGATATTTGTTTGCGAATAGGTATTTATTCACTTAGTGGTGTTGAGAAACACCAGTTCTTTTTTGATTGTGTGTGGTATTGAAAAACATTTTTGTGTGTTGATTGGTGTTAAGAAACATCATTTTTGTTTGGTTTTAGTTTGATGTTGAGAAACACCATTGTGTCAGTGGTAGAACACTTGATAGTTGCCAGGCAAAAAAATTGACATGGATAATGGTGAAAACTACAACCAACAAGATAATGATGGCTTTGATTGGAATGCTACAAAATTTCCCCCAATTAGGTATGACTATCCTACGACTAAAACATAGATCGATTCCAAGCTATGATGGTAGGATTCTAAACAAGCTACTCTGTACAAGATCGTGAAAGTGACTAAAGGTATATACAAATTGAAACCAATGCTAACGAGATAGCCAAGTGGCACATTGATAGATGGAGCATGGATTACAAGTAGTGTCTATTTACCAAGTTTTCACCACTTGGCAGAATTTCTATATTTTCTACTGAGACACCTGTTTACCAGGTTTTCACCAAGGCACTTTTCCTTTTTTTTCTTTCTTTTTTTAATTTTTCTCTTCTTAATTTTGTTTGTATTATCAAGGCACCTATTTTCTAGGTTTTCACCAAGATAATAATTTTTAATAGTACTTTTTCTGATGTTTTGATAGTATCAAGGTGTCTGTTTGATAGGTTTTCACCAAGATACCCATTTTTAAGGATCTTTTATGATATATTTTTTCTTTCCTTCAGGATCTTTTTCCACTATTTTTGGATTATTTCAAGAACATTTTTTATGTTTTTGGATTTTCTCAGGAACAATATATGTTGTACAAACCTATGACTTCAGGATGTTACGTATAGAATTTCATAAAGTGGATTGTGTTGATCGGATCTAGGAGTATATCTCCTTCTAGTGTTGAGAGTTGATAGGATCAAGAGCCAAATATTTGTGTGATGACGAAGGGACCCAAGCAGTTGGATTCAAATTTTCCCTTATGTTCTCTACTCTTTTGATTTTTAGGATTTTCTCTCAATACAAGATCTCCAACCTAAAATTATTTATGTCGTACTTTCTTTTTGTAACCTCTAGACATCCTCTTCTGATAGACTCTCAAATGATCAAACACCTATTGTCTACACTCATCTAACAATTCTAGTTCTTGAATTATTGATATTATGTATTATTCATCTGTTACAAGCCCTCTCAAAAATACTCTTAGATATGGAATCTCTACTTCAATAGGTAAGAATACCTTTGATCCATAGATAAGAGAAAAAGGTGTTTCCCCTATTGGCATTATGTTGCTAGTTCTATAGGCCCAAAGTGTAGGATTCAACTGAAAATGTGAATCCTTTCCTAATTTGTTTACCATTTTATGTAAGATTTTCAAAAAAAAATTGTTTGAAGCTTCATCTTTTCCATTCCCTTGTGGGCAGTAGATCGATGAACAATGTTGTGTGTTGTGAAATTGAGTACATAAATCATCCATATCTTTTTTTATAAATTTCCCCCCACTATCTATTACAATTGACAAGGGAATTCCATATCTATAGATGATGTAGTTAAGGATGAACATAGACACTTATTTTATTGTCGCCTTGATCAAAGGAATATCTTCAAACCACTTTGTAAAGTACTCTGTAGAAGTGATAATGAACTTGTCTCCATTGGATGATGAAGGATATATTTTTTTGATGAGATCAAAGGCCCACTGTTGAAATGACCAATGTGTAATGAATGGTAATAACTCCCTTACTGGAGCTTGAATTAGGTTTCCATGCAGATGACACTTTTTGCAAGACTTGGCATATTGAATTGCTTATTTTTCCATGTTAGGCCTGTAATACCCAACTCTTAGGAGTTTATTAGCTAACAAAATACTATTCAAATGAGATCCATAAATACCTTCATGAAATTATTGTAACACACACTCATACTCTTCTCAATGTAAACACTTAAGTAAAGTACTATCTAGACCACGCTTATATAGATCATTAGATATGATTACATAATGAAATACGGTGTAGATCTAATTTCTCTTCTCATTTTTGGATAGGTTATCAAGGATAATCTAGTCTCTCAAATAGGAATATATCTAGCTATATCGGGAGGAAACATGACCTATGATTTGGCATACTAAGTAGGAATCAGGTGAGTGATAGGCACAATAGGGAAATTATTCCACCAAGAAGTCATACAATAATTTTTGTTCTTGATTCTAGAGAAATGAGGCTAGGGTAGCCATGAAATCAACTACTTTATTCTCTACTCTAGGAATTTGTTAGAAAGTGATGAACAAAAAGTACTTCAAAGCATCAATCATCCTCTCATAAGGCATGAGTTTTTCATCTTTAGTATAATATTGATCATTGATTTAATTTACAATCAACTAAGAATCTCCATAGATATGTAGCTCCACAATTTTCCATTCAATCGTCATTTTTATCCTATTCACTAAAGCTTCATACTCTACAATGTTGATAGTATAGGGAAATAACAACTTGTATGCTTTAGGAATGGCATTAGCCTCTGGTCAGTAGGGTTGGGGTGTAGGAGGTAGGAGTAGCTCCTCATTAGCTCAATTCCATACCTGAGGCGTTATGAAAATAATGCCATCTCCTGACCCTTGTTGGGTGAATGAACAATCAAAGAACATTTTCCATGGATACTCTGTTAAGTGCATGATTGCTTCATCCAAAAACTCTATACTCAATATTTTATCATCTTGAAGTGGTGATTCAACCAATTAATCAGCTATTACCTATCCCTTAATATCATTTATGTCTATGTATTCAATATAAAGTTCACTTAAGATCATCAGCCACTTTTCTAATCTACTAGTTAATGTTGCTTTGCTCAATAAATACTTCAATGGATCAATATTTTCTACCATCTTCACTAAATGAGACAACGTGTAATGCCTGAGATTTTGTGATGAGAAGAATACTACTAATAAATCCTTTTCAATGATGGTATAATTGAGTTCATAAGATACAAGTGTATTTCTGGTATAATAGATTGCTATTTCCTTCTATGTTTTGTCTTGTTGTGCTAGTAAAGCTCCCAGTGATGTTGCAGTTGCAGACATGTATAAAAATATAGGCTTTCTATGAATAGGATCCATCAATATGGGTGGATTTTCCAAATAATATTTAATATGATTGATGTTATTTTCAGATGTATCATCCCAGTTGAAATTAACTCCTTTGTGCAATGTTTTTGTGAATAGTTGTGCTTTATCAGCTAACTGAGAAATGAATCATCTGATTGATTGAAGCTTTCCTTGTAACATCCTTATTTGACTAATATTATTAGGAGGTTTCATTTAAATTATTTATTTCACCTTCGTTGGATCTAATTCAATGCCTTCAGTTGAGACAATAAAGCCTAAGAGTTTCCCAGAAGTCACTCCAAAGGTGTATTTCTTTGGATTGAGTCTTAGTCTAAATTATTCTATTCTATCAAAGATATTTTTTGAATATGCTATATGAGTTTTTCTAATAAATGATTTTACCAATTTTTCATCCTCATAATCCTCCATATTCTTGTCCATCGTGTCATGAAATATAGTAGTCATTGTTTGTTGATAAGTTGCACTAGTGTTTTTGAACCCAAATGGCATTACATTCTAATAGAACATGCCCCAAGCACATGTGAATATTGTCTTTTCTTGATCCTCAGCTACTATTTTGATTTTATTGTAGCTTGAGAATTCATCCATTAGTGATTACATTTCATAGCTAGTGGTAAGATCAACAATCATACCAATATTTGGAAGAGGGAAGTAATCTTTAGGACAGGCTTTGTTGAGATCCCAAAAATTTATGCACACTCTAATGGGTTTATCAGGTTTTGAGATTGGAAAAATGTTAAAAATCTATTTGCAATAGGATTTTTCTCTGATAAAAACCAACTTTCAAGAGTTTTTTTAGTTCTTCCTTGACTAGAAACACCACATGCAATTGCATTTTCCTTAGTTTTTATTTCACTGGTTTAACCCCATGGGATATATATAAATGATATATTATTCGATCAGGGTTTAGGCCTAACATGTTGGAATGGGACCATGCAAAATTCATTTTCTTCTCCATGAAGAACTATGTGAACTACCATTTCTCCTCCTCAAATAAAGATTGAGAAATGTGTACTAGTTGAGGTGCTTTAGTTTTTCCCAAATTAATTGGATGTGTCAGCTCAATCATCACTAAAGATCTTTCCTAAAAGTGATCAGGGAGAATATCAAGCTTTCCATCAACAAGTGCCTTAGAGAGGTTTTCACCATCAGATGCTTCATTATTTTTACTATTTTTTTATTTGATAATTCCACTAGGTTATTTTCACCATCATATTGCTTATTCTTTTTGTTTTTTTCTCTTTAGATAGGGAAAATTGATATACCCCTTTGTCATGTTCATGCTTGAATCACCGGTGGAAGAAGTAAGGGGTTCAATTACATTTAAAGAACAGACCAAAGTATAGTCATTAGGAAAGGTAAGTAAGTCTATGGGTTCATTTTGGCTCCATTCAATAAGCTTGGGATGCATTAAGGATAAATATTCAACTGGTTCAAAGGACATCACCATGTTATTATCAAAGCTAACAACCAACAAGATGAATTTTGTTGGGTTACTTTCTGAAGGATTCTTTAGACTGTAAAGCATCCTAGCCTCAACACTAGAGTCATTTTTGGTATTATATAAACCTAATCCAAAAGACCTAACTTTGGAGCTTTGTCCCTCCTCTAATTGATAAGCATATTTATGGATAACATCTTCCTTAATTTCCATTGTAACATAATAATATAAATCCTATTCATATTCATGTGAATCAGTTTGACTGTCATCTGACCTATTTAAGAGGTGTGTAATAGTCATTGGTGTTTCTTCTTCATTAGAATTGGTCTCAAACTCTTGAATGGATTTTTGATGAGATGTAGAGGCATCTCCTTGAATGATTTCACTTATTTCTATTTGATCTTCCCCTAGATGTGTATTTTTTAATTCTTTTCTTTGGTGTTCTACCTCTTGTGATGATTGTTTAAGGAAAATTGATTCATCCTGACTTGAAAATTCTCTTGGTTATTGCAGTATGTAGGGTTCTTCTTAAGAAATATTCCTCATGTTTGATATGGGATCTCCTTGAAAGAGAAATAATCTTTCATAAGATATAGGATCTCCTTCTATCTCTTCTTCTTCATAATCATCTCCCTGATCAAAGATGAGACCATCTCGATATAAAGGATTAGCTTCTTTTTTGTATCCTAATCTTGTTATCTTTTGGATTCTTATAGCTTGTGTTCATAGGCTCTACAAGTCCTTTTTTGTTCTTTCCAATGGGTCCTTGGACTTTCTATCCCATTTGATGCATTATATGGTAACCCTTCCCATATTTTTGAGGAGATATTTCCACATGTTTGACTCCTTTGTTGACTTCTCCTTCTTCCCCTTTGTATAGCCAATTTAAGACAACTTTCTCTTAATTCTTGTTAGCCGGAGAAACCTAAGCTTTCACAAATGTACCATCATGTATTGTTAATGCCTTATAACTAGAAGGTTTGAAATATTATGATGGTTTTCCATAATACTTAGAAGAGGTTGGTAGATCATCCATGGAAGGAAATGGATTAAGTTTTTATTCTCCCATTCCTATATCCTTAATTTTCAATTTCTTATCAAAGTCTCTCATTGTAACATCTCTAGAGATTTCAACTTGTTGGTCTTTTGAGGATTTTTTATTATGTGGTACCATGCTATTAGTAGCTTGTTTAATTCTATGGAAAGGATAACTAGTATCTACTACTATGCTTACCTCTACTCTGTTGTATGGAAACTTCACACATTTATGGTATGTTAATGGTACATATTGCATGTCATGAATCGAAGGTTTTCCCAATAGATCTTGTAAGCTAGAGTTAAATCAAGAACTTGACAAATGAATTCCCTCTCAATAGGTCTCACTCTAATAGACAATATGAATAAACCTTTAAATGATCTCTCATCTTCATCATATGCCTTGATAGTGATTTTTCTTCTAGGATCTATTTCATGTTGCAAGAAGCCCAAAGCTTTCACCAGACTAAAGGCACAAATGTTCAAACTAGTGCCTCCATCTATCAAGATGTTTTTGAATCAGTTTTTACGGATCAATACCTCTATATGCAATGGTTGGTTGTGTGGATGGCTCAAAAACTTGTTATCTTCCTCTAAGAAAGATAGAAAATATGGTGAGTTCAAGTGATCGACCATATCTTAGAACCTTCCTATATCTAGATCTTTCAAAACATTTGTTTCAAGTATAGAAGTTTCAATAATTTCTTGATGTGATGGTGAGATCTTAAGCAATTCCAAGATAGAGATTCTTGCAGAAGTACGTTGTAGTTGATCAACCAAACTATAGTTTGATGATGATGATGATGATGATGATGATGATGATGATGATGATGGTGGTGGTGGTGGTGGTGGTGGTGGTGGTGGTGGTGATGATGATGATACTAGCTACTTGGATGTTGAAGGCCTTGAAGAAATTGCTAGTTGTTTTGATGAGATACCTTTGAGAGTGACCTTGGATTGAATTCTAATCACCATGTTTGAGGATTCATATTTATATTTTTCTTTGATAATTATGATTTTGATTGATTGATTTCATGATTCTATAATATTTGGTTCATCACCCCCTTCCTCTTTTTGAAACATTGGATTATCATAAAGTGTAGGAACTTCATTGAAGAATTGATCATTGATGGACTATTCACAAACTTCTAACATGTTGATCACATTGTCATTAGAATAGGTATGATTTATTTTAGCATCTTTAGAGTTTTAAGACCCACCTTTATTGTAATTAGGTAATTGTTCCTTGAATGTTGTGTGATCATTATTAGATTTGTGTCCATCAACCATGATTGTCTCATTGTCAATTAGATCTTGAATTGTGTTTTTGATATTCATGCATTTTTTTGTCTTGTGACCTTTATTTGTGTGATACTCACAAAAATTATCATCATTCCACCATTTAGGTTTGATTTATGGTTCCCATGGTTGTGACTCTAGTAGAGTTACGATCTTGTTTTCTAGAAGAGTTTTAATGCTTCTTCAAGTGGTTCTCCAAGAGGAGTGAACTTTATCTTAGGTGTTGATACCCAAGGTGCTTTGTCTTTGTTTCAATTCTAATTTTCTTTAAAGTTGTATGTAGTATTAGGAATTGATATAGCATCTTAAATGCTACTTGATAAATTGAAGACCGGTTTGATGTTAGATGATTCCACAACTCCGTCATTTACTAAATTTTTATTTTTATTCCAATATTTAGATTTGTCTTTGTTGTTTTAATTGGAATTGTTGGATAATTTTGTATCTATGTAGATTTTTTTCTCACCCTTTCTCACCAAGACATCTTCTATTTTCATGGAACTATCCACCATTTTGTCAAAACTAGATAGGAAATGCAATTGAAGTGCAAATTTCATTTCCAAGATCAAATTATTGAAAAAGATATCCATCTTTTCATTTTCAGGGATTTGTCTCAGATATCTTGTGAAGATCTTCCTCCATCTCTAAAGGAACATGATAAAGGAATCACCATTTTATTGTTTGGTGTTACAAAGGTCCAATATTGTGACCATGTGTTTAATTTTGCATGAGCATTAATGGATGAACCATTTAATCAAGTCCTCAAAGGATTTTATACCCAGAGGCATCTTGGAGAGCCATCCCATGGCTTTCCCTCCAAAACTCCTAGCAAATAGCCTCATAAGATAGGTTTGATCATGCATGAATAACATGCTAAGAGTGAAAAATTATCTTACATGGTCTTGAGGATCCATATTTCCAATGTATTTATCATGCTTGGGTATGTCAAGGTTTAGGGGAAACAATGTCATTTGCAAGTTTTTGTTGAAAATGGAAAGGACATATGTGATCAAGTGAGTATTTATTTGAGGGTTTGTCCTTCTCTTTCTTAAGATACTTGATTTCAGTTTGTAGAGCATATATTTTTTTGGAGATAATAGATATAGGTGTTTATGGTTCTCTCATTTTTCAGTTTATCTATGTCAAAATATTTAGGAAGTTTAACTCCGATGGAAGCTAAATGCATGAAATATAATTCTTTGTCGATGCTCAGCATTCTCTCCACCATCTTTTGGAACATTTTTCTTTGTTGACATTTCCTAAATTATTCTTTAGTTGACTCTTCACAACTATTAGAACCATAATTATTGCTATGATTACTATGATCACTTTGATGATCATGATCATGATGTCCTCTCCAATCGTTTTCTTCGCGTGACATTTTTGGAGTAGTTTGATCCTCTTGATTTGTCTGATTGGGTAATTCTTGATAAAACAAAGGGTTGATCTTGATGTCTCTCCTTGGTCAAAGGTGATTGATCGATGATGATTTGTATTTTCAAGGTCTTGATCAAAATGATATTGATTAGACCTTGTGTTAACCAAGAACTTAAGATGACCGAACTATAATCACAAGGTTCAATTTTTCGATGTCCAATTTGTTGATGAAGTATTTAGAAACTTTCCTCTTTGATTAGGATCATGCTTTTGACGTGAACTTTTGGTTTGCATTGGCATGAAAAATAAAGTATAATCCAAGTTATGGTGAAGTAATATTGACTAATCAAAATCCAAGTGATTAATAGTTTTCCCTGTCCAAGGTGTAAAGATTGGCCAAAAAAATAGTGATGTTGATCTAAGATGTCAAGGAGAGGTTTGATTACCTAATGGTGATGATATTAAGATCATATTGATTGGGTAGATCAAGCTACGAAAAAACAATTTGGAACACTATATTGATGAAGAATATGATCAAGTGAATCAAACACCACAACAACAAGGGTATGAGACCCTATTTGACAAGATATGATGACTAAACCTAAAAGAGGAGTCAAATGGGTACCCAAATCAAAAGTCAAATGGGTACCCAAATCAAAATTCAAAGTTGATGTTGTTGGAAATTGGTGTTTTGGGGCACTAGGGATCACTTGAGGGTTGTCATTTATGGCAACACTTATGTTGGAGTGATCGCATGTAGAGAGTTTTGTTAATAGAGTCACAGTCATGAAAATGACTAAGTATAGAATCAAGACAATAGTGTACTGGTGTACATTTTTGGTCAGTGATGATAGTACATGATGTATTATGGCTTGTGAAGTTAGTAGAAGGTATTTGGGGGTATGTATATGCTTCGGTTAAGTTTGCATGTGTTTCAGTGATCAGATCATAGAGATATAATGATCTGAAGGTATGCAAAGACAAAGAATCAATGTAACATGGCACATAAGTAGTTGCAAAGATTAAGGAAAGAATAGTGGATATGGTAACATGTTAAGTCAGATGGATAAACTATATTGTTGACTCTTTGGTAATATAAGATCACCGACACTATGTTTATCATTTACACAATTTACTGTTATGTTTTGTGAAGTATTTTGAGAGCCGACTAAATAGAAGATTTTGTATAAGTATAGAGTGTTTTTTGGAAGTGATATGCATGTATGGAATGATGATAAAATAGATTTGAATCTAAGAGAAGAGAGAAGATGTGAGATTAGCATGTAACAGAGCTACAAACTAGAACTATCTAAGAAAATGAAGTGCTTGTACTGTTCATTTTTTAGAACACTCTTGAGATAGTATCTTGATTGTAAGAGTTATATGCTCACCACCTTTAACTAGGTGCTTTGTATCCCCTAACAAGGTTTTGTATTCCTCTAGCAAGGAATTGTACTATGTAACACTGATCTCTTAACAAGGCTAGATCTCCTAATAAGGATATAATATTTTAGTACATAGTTGTCGGTATCATCCCCAACGGGGTTTTCTCTTAATAGAATTTCCTCAAGAACAAATCATGGTGTCATGAGTTATGTGTTGTGCTTATATGTTCTTTTAATTTCAGCATTGTTTTGGTTTATCTATAATTGGATAAAGTTTAAATTAAAGTTTAGTAATACTAATTCATCCCCCCTCTTAGTATTACCTAATCCTAACAATTGGTATCAAAGCTATTGGCCCTTGGAGAGAACTTTGAAGTAGCACTTGAAGCTCTGGACAAAGAGAAGGCTGAGAATGGTATGTTGAAATTCAAATTGAGAAGAGCAGAAGGTTTCATTAGAAAAATAAAGGAACAACTGGAAGCTTCAAGAAATCAGAAATAAGATCTTATGGACAAGATCCAAGAAGATTCATACAATGATACATCATATCAAGTGAAGAGGTTGAAGCAAGAAAAAGAGGAGATCAATCTTTTGATGATAAAATAAAATCAACATGAAAAAGATGCTAGGAGCAAAGTTGAAGAATCACTAAAAGTAGAAAATGAACAGATAGGACTAATGAAGGTTGAACTTGACCACTACAAAGATAAATATCATGAATTGGAGAAGTAAAATGAGATCATTAAAGGTGAACTCACTCAAGCCAAATTACACATTGAGAAGTTGCACATGAGAAGTGACAAAATTGATGAGCAAAGAGCAAGACATAAACCTAAAGGAGACATGACTAGAGTTGGATTCAATGAAGGAAAAAGTTCTAAAACTAATGAAGAAGCAAGTGGAGCAAAGAATGAAGAAAGACCTATACATGAAGAAAAACCTACTCATGAAGAACCTAAAGAACATATCAGACCCTTCAGAGGTAGATGCTTTGGATGAAACAAATTTGGGCACATGAAAATAGATTGCAGAAGTAAAGGTACCTCTAAACCCTTTACTAGCTATTGTTTTAACTATTATGAATATGGACATAAGAAAGTAGATTGTAGAAAACTAGATAAGTCTAGGTACAAGCAAGATTATGTCAAAGAAGAATCAGCAACCAAGATCACATGTAAAAAATGCAACAACTTTGGACACACTACAAGGTATTGTAAAGTACAAGTAAATCAAGATAGAAAGAGGCCTCCTACATGTTACAAATGAAACAACCTTGGACACATTGCAAAGTTTTGTAGATACAATGGAGAAGACAACAGAAGAGGAAAAAGAAGATCAAATGAACCAAGAGGACCACCTCCTATAGTTATAAGGAAAAATGTTGGTGACAGTGGTAAGATTCTTAATGAATACATGAATGAGTTTGAGGATCATTTCAAGAAATTAGAAAGCAAGGAGGATGATAAGATATGGAAGGTGAAAGTTTTAAACAAAGCATTAGTTCAGGGAGAGACAGTTGATGATATTGTGTCTTTGCATGATGAGTTCTTTGAGGCATCGACCTAGAAGGTCGCATGGCCTTAGGGAGAGCATTGGATACAGATAACAGAATATATCCAGCCCTTGTATGTGTGGAGTAAGCTCATGCGAGCTTAGGTATGGTGTGTACAGACACTGTGGAATCTATGGTTGAAAGCGCAACACTTGAAGATCCATTTTTTGTGTTTGCGAGTTTTGTGTTGACTAGACAACATGAAAAGTTGAGCTACTAGAGTTTAATGCTTACTCAACTTGTGAAGGATAAAAGATCTTGAAGAACATCATTTCAGTATTGTTTGATAATCAAAGACTAAGGAGAGAAAATTTGTGAAGCATTGCAGTCATCTAGTAGAGATATTACATGATCGCATGAAGTAAAGTGTCAGATTCAAGCGTGTTTAAGGTATTTAGACCTATTCTTATTAAGAAGTCATGGATGCACCGGTTATCTTTGATGTTGTGGATAGACCTAGATACAAGTTTAAGAGACATCCATTTAAGTCTTGTGAGGATGATCTGGAAGGAGCATTTTCACGAACCCATGTTTGTGTATTGCACATAGAAGATATTAGGGCTTATATTCACTATAAATATGAGATTATAGGAGATGTGAATATCTACAATGAATTAGATGCCATGATAGAAGTAGATGGATCTATGGTAGAGGATTTCAAGCACCTAGAGATTCAATCTATCATTAAGCTAACCCTACTTACGGAATTCACAAAAATAGAATGGTTCAAGATCATCCTTAGTAGAATCCATGATCAGTTCATATAGATTAGAGATCAACCAGTGAAGATATGTGCATAGTTTATTCATGATATAACAGGTCTTGATAATGAAGGGGCCCTTCCTATAGTAGAAAGGAACTTAAGAAAATAGGTGGAAGCCCTAACTCACTCAAAATGGGATAAGAGGGAAATGACAGTCAATGACATATTCTAGCAAGATGTTAGACTAGTAGCTATGTTATTGGGCTACAAATTATATCATAGTAGTAGACTTAACTCCATATCTGCTGGTGTTGTCATGATGGCCAAAAGGATGGTCAAGTAAAATAAGAAGTATAACATCTATGAAGTACTTGCACAACAATTCCTTGATAATGTAAAGGTGATAAAGAAAGATAGGACTAAAGAATTTAGGTTTGGGTCCTTGTTAGTTCACATATTTATTCATATCATTCACAAGTTCCCTAGCATGCACCCTAGGAAATGGAAAGACAATGTACCTACTGGAATTCAGATTTTAGAGAGTTATATAAGACAAGACAAGAACTGGGTAGATGGAGAGTTGTTTGGTATGATCAAGATACTACAAAGGTAGATGAAGGAGAGGTGCGGGATACTTGAAGATTTAGTTGAGAAGTATCGGGACACTATCTATTTCATGGTTGAAACTAATTGTGTTTTTTTTGAGGCAGTAGAACCAAGGAAGAAATGGTGTTACCCTATGGGGTATGAGGTAAGTTTTGAGATCTTGACTATGTAGGCAGAGCATGTACTGGCAACAGAAGTAGGCCCTACTGAGGAGAGATCAGGAACTTATAGGGAGAAGTCAGGAAAGATCATAGAAAATGGGAGAAGATAACAAAGAAGAGAAAAAATAGTAAAATTATGGAGGACATCACTGCGAAGGTAGGAATCACTAGGGAGAAGTTGAAAAACATAAGAACAAAAATGGAGGCATCTTCTAGCATGACTATTGATGCACCTACCCCTCCTGAAGTAGAGAAACTAGTAAATCTTAAAATAGATATAATTGACTTATCACCTACACAAGAGGAGTCGACACAAGAAGTTATACCTATGAGCATTCCTAGGAGATCTACAAGATCTACTAAGTAGAGTAGTCCAAAAGAAAAAGAGGTAGAAGTAGAAAAGAAGAAGAGAGAATAGAAGGTTACCGAGAAAGAAGAGGAAAAAGTAACACAGAAGGATCCAAAAACCTTGTGGAAACTAGGCCTCAAATCATTACAGAAAAGAATCATAAAAGATGGAAAATTGAAGATAGTGGATAGATATTATGAGAGGTATGATTCTAAGAATCAGGCAATCATAGAAGATACTATCATTGAGTATCTATTGATCTTTAAGAAAAAAAAATTGGAAATTGAAGGAAGTATTCCTAAGGATCTATACAGTAAGTTGGAAATCAGAAAGCAGTTGGCACAATCAGAAGATGAGAACATAAGAAACAAGGCTATAGAAGACATGCTACCTGTTGTCTCTATACAAGAAAGGGAAAGGATAATAAATGCATTGAAACCCCTACTAAGAACAAAGGCCAGAATAGTAAAAATCATGGCTAGAAAGTATGATGAAGTGATTGAGGACACTCAAAAGGCATTGGATCAGATCCTAATGAGTGATATGCTAAAGAAAACCTCACCTCCTAAAGTCACCAAACCTACATCTCTAGGACTAGGAGAAAGTTCTTAGGCAGTAGAAGGAAGTGAGCAAGGTAGCATGCAACCAGACTTCTTTGCCTCTGGTGTGTTTGTGACCCTTGACACTTTGCATGATGTGAATGATCCATTTTTGGATAATTTGGATAGTATGATAGAAGTTGAAGTCCAAGGATAGGTAGATGAAGAGAAACTAGAGGAGTAACAAGAAGAGAAATCACAAGGAAGGAAGGATGAAGAGACTGAAACAGAAAAAGTAGCCGAGGTCAGAATAGAGAAAAAACCAAAACTTGACAGCTCTTCTACTTTATTGTTGGAAAGTATGGCCAAACCAGTAAGTGCTGATGTAGATAGCATGGATGAGGATGAGATTATGAGGCTATCCTTCATGGCCTTCACCAAGGCTAAGGAAACGTCAGTACAAAAAAGGGATAAAAGAGTAAAATTAATGACTAGGGTTGTAGAGATAGTAAACAAGCTACTTCCTACACCTATTGAGCTTCAAGGAAAGGATGAATCAGAGAACCTAGGCATGGCACTAGATAGCTTTGAGAGTCACTTTGAGTCATTACTAAAGACTGTAGAAGAAAAGGCAAAAAGAGGTTCTTAGAAAATAAATTAAGAGAAGTATGTTAGTCCATCTCATGGGACTTAGAAATTCTCAAGGCCACTACTCTTAAGGCTAAGAGTTGTGTAGCACAAGGTAGAAAGCTTTATAGTTACTACATAAGTCTGTGCAGTCATGTAAAGAATATTGAGGAGATTATAGCCAAGGATAGGGCTACTCTTGACAACCTGATAAAAAGTTGTGAAACATCTTCACTAATTGTGATTAAAATGGACAAACAAGTATCCAATTTATTGGATAAAATCATTATATTGGAAATGGAGAAAGGGAGAGTGGGAGACAGATTTGGCTTGTTGAAGAGCTTGATAACACCTAAGCTTTCAATGTTGGAGATACATCTATCAGAGATGGAAAAGGTGGAAGGATTAATGTCACTATCTACACCTACTAAGCTCAAAGAAGCGGAGACAACATCATATGCACTGAATGGATTGATTCATGTCAGTGATTTATTGATCAAATCATGGGCTAAGGAAGTGACGACCTTGGAAAAATCTTTCCAAGATGTCTTGAAACTGGTAAGCAAGAACTAAGTCTTTTTATACTTAGTAATTTTTGAAATTTTGTAAGTACCTTTGCCATTGATGTCAAAGGGAGAGGAAGAGAAAGAGAAAAATGTGAAGAGTAAAAAGAAGAGAAGAAAAAAATAATAATAAGAGGAAATTAAAAAAAAAAGAGGAAAAGAGAAAAAGAGATATGTATAGTTAGTGCTTTAACACTTAGTCATTTTTCTAAGTGTTCACATCAATGCCAAAGGGAGAGATTGTTAGTAAATGGTGTTTTGGGGCACTAGGGATCACTTGAGGGTTGTCATTTATGGCAACACTTATCTTGGAGTGATCGCATGCAGAGAGTTTTGTTAATAGAGTCACAGTCATGAACATGACTAAGTACAGAATCAAGACAACAGTGTACTGGTGTACATTTTTTGTTAGCGATAGTAAATGATGTATTATGGCTTGCAAAGTTAGTAGAAGGTATTTTGGGGTATGTATATGCTTCAGTTAAGTTTGCATGTGTTTTGGTGATCAGATTAGAGAGAGACAATGATATGAAGGTATGTGAAGACAGAGAATCAGTGTAATAGGGCACATAAGTAGTTGCGAAGATTAAGGAAAGAATAGTGGATATGGTAATGTGCTAAGTCAGATAGATAAAGTATATTGCCTAATCTTTGGTAATATAAGATCACTGACACTATGTTTATCATTTACACAATTTGCTATTATGTTTTGTGAAGTATTTTGAAAGCCTACTGAATGGAAGATTTTGTATAAGTATAGAGTTCTTTTTGGAAGCGATATGCATGTATGGAATGATGATAAAATAGATGTGAATCTAAGAGCAGAGAGAAGATGTGAGATCAGCATGTAACAGAGCTACAAACTGGAACTATCTAAGCAAAGGAAGTGCTTGTACTGTTTATTTTTTAGAACTCTTTTGAGACAATATTTTGATTTTAAGAGTTGTATGCTCACCACCTTTAACCAGGTGCTTTGTATCCCCTAACAGGGTTTTGTATTCCTCTAGCAAGGAATTGTACTATGTAAAACTTAGCTCCTAAGAGGGCTAGATCTACTAATAGGGATATAATGTTTTATTACATAGTTGTGGGTATCATCCCCGCTGGGGTTTTCTCTTAACAAGGTTTCCTCAAGAATAAATCATGGTGTTATGAGTTATGTGTTGTGCTTATATGTTCTTTTCATTTCAGCATTGTTTTGGTTTATCTATAATTGGTTGAAGTTTAAATTAAAGTTCATTAATACTGATTCACCCCCCCTCTCAGTATTACCTAATCCTAACAAATGTCAGATGTTGGGAAGTAGCCTCTTTTTCTAATACAAAAATATGGATACAAAAAAGTATAGAGTCTGATGCAAAACTATCCATCTTTTGCATGAAGATGTCTAGGGTATGATACAAAACTCTAGTAAATTATAATCTCTAAAACCATGGTTTGCATGAAGTAAGATGCTAATTGATGTGAAACTTTAGTCTGAAAACCCCAATTTGTAATTTAGTGTACCTATGAAATCAACAAACACAACACTTCAGTAAGTCGTTAGATCAATTTGGTTAGTACATAATCATTCAAATTCATCAAATAGACAAAATCAAGCACAACTTAGTGCTTCCTAATTAGAAAGAGTTTGATCTAATTGAATTGAGCTCTCAAATTAGGAGCTTAGATCAGTGACAATTCACTTCTAAGATGGAAGATTCAACATGAAACAATATAATTCACTATAAATCTAGATAAAGATCATGATAATAGCTATGAAATTGAAAGTAATCAAGCTATGATGCACTCAAAGATGAACTTGAACTCCCTAGAATGAATTCTACATGATAAAGAGCTATCAATTCAATTAATTAACTCTCAAATGCAATGAATTAACTCCCAATTCTCTCACAAAATGCTTGACCTAGAAATATTTTGGCATAACCTAGTTGCATAACTTGTTTAGATGATTTACTGCTTGGTTTGATGTTGCTTTTATAGAAACTCATAAGAATTTGATGGTTGAGAATGATTCACCATGAGTGGTGGAGATCGAATCTTGATTGATCTGTGTGATTGATCTTTGATTGGTAGTAGTTAAGTCTCTTGTCCTTTAGTGATGAGATGGAAAATAGGATAATTAAAGTAATTCCATTAATTGATAAGTCTAGTAATGGAATTTATTGTCTTTGATTTAATAAATTCACTAGACTCAATTAATGAATTAATACCTTGTTGATGATCCTTTGATTTTGGGATTATTGATGAATTATGTAACTAGGTGGATCTACCCAATTACACAAGTAGGCCCAGGATTTGATTGAATTGATGATCTTGATTAATATTTGACCATTTAATTAAGGTTTAGGTTAAATTGATTGGGATTAGGGGCTAATGGTTTGACAGAGCCATTTTTTAGGTGATTACACTATCACTACTCTATTTATCTTGGTGAAAAGATGTCTTTTTTCCATGATTTTCCCTTTAAATATTCACCAATTTCTTTCTTTCCATACTTCCCAAATGACTTTGGAAGGGATTATTTTCTATAAGTTTAAAAGGCATTGTGTATTTACTATTGGCCACATGTTAAACTATTTTTTAATGTCATTTGATGGTGGGAATTGTATATTTATCTTGTTAATTAAATACTTCCAACAATCATTTTCATATTGGTAGGTTATCAACATGTGGTCTATAGTTTCTTCTTTTTCCAAACATAAAGTACATCTCCCCATGCCAAGAATTCACATTTTTTGCAATCTGTCTTTTTTTAGAATTCACTTCTATGGTGTTTCCTAGATAAATATCCTTGTCCTAGGTAGAATGACTTTATTCCATATGAGTTTAATTGACCAATTCCTATTTTATTTTTTTTCTTCTTTGATTTTATAACCTACACTATGTAATTGACTATGTTCATTCCACACCATCTGATAATGTCTTCTCTATTTGTAGGCAACACTTATCTTTCTTTGGGGATTTTTCTTAATGGTGTTTTATGATCTTATGGTGCATTAATTCCATCTAAGGGTCTCCATTCTCATATTCTTAGGCCATTTCATTCCACTACTTCTCCATGGTTGGATATTTTCAAGCCTAAAGTATCATGTATTGGTTTCTCCCCTCCCAAGGAGTCCATCTAGAAGGTCACTCTATTTCTATTCCTTATTTCTCATGTGATATGATGAGAGATGATGTCCCTACAATTCAGAATGTAGTTCCAAAAGGAAGATCCTCTAAGCAGATTAGTTACTATTATAATCATCATGTCTTCATTAGAGTCGTGATACTTATGTCAAAGTATTTGGACCCACTTCAAGTGTCCACTTTTGTATATATTCCATACACATTTTTCCCTCATAGTCAAGTTTATTATGGTTAGTTATTTTAATCCAGTACTCCCTTCCTCCTTTGGGGAACACACTTTATCCCATGCTACTAGCAGAAATTTTCTTTGATCTCCTATCCTACTCTAAAATAACTGTATGATTATTTCGTTTAGATCATCTTCTATTGATTTTGGGAGTTTCATTCAGGTCGTGGAGTATATGGGAATTGTTGAAATGACCGCTTTAACCATCATCAACTTTCCTACAAATTTGATCCATTTCTATTTCCAAGATTCTATTTTACCTTTGCATCTATTAATTCTATTTTCCTAGTAGCTTACTTTGTTTGCTCCTACAAAAAGTGGTATTCCTAAAAAAATTCCTAGGAAACTCATAATCTTGAGTTCTAATACTTGTGCAATATCCCTTTGTATTCCCAATCATGTTTTCAAGAAGAAGACTTCTGGTTTTCTCTAATTAATGTTCTTTCCTAACACCTTACAATATTTTTCCAGAAATTATTTCATGTTTTTAGCTTTTGTTTTGTTTGCAACTCCAAAATTAATGGTGTCATCAATAAAATGTTGATGAGATATAATATCTATCCCCTCACTACTTTTATTCCCTTCCATATCCCTATCTCTTGGGGGTGGGTAATTCCCCTACCCATGGCTTTAGTCATGATGATGAAGAGGAAAATGGAGAGGTCTCCATGTCTTATGCCCCTGGTGGTAGGTATAAATCCATGAGCTGCTTTATTTATCAAAATTGAGAATCTAGGATTTTGATGCAACCTTCTATCTATCGTAGACAATCTTCACCAAACCCAAATCTTCTAGGAAGCTCCATTAGAAATTGTATATCAACCAAATTATAGGATTTAAGGATATCCAATTTGAGTATCATGTTGGGCGATCTCATTTTTTTGGCCATATGTATTGCTTCATGGGCTATTATTATTCATTATACAATTAACCTTCCTTGGGAGAACCCTCTTTGTTCACCTGATATTATATCTTTAGGATTTCTTTAAGTCCATTTGTAGCAATCTTGGTTATGATGTTATATGTCATGTTACATGATACAATAGGTTTGAACTCATTAATTGTTTGTGTCTCTTTTTTCTTGGGGATGAGTGCTAATAAAGTGTGATTAGTTACCCCTAGCAATACCTTTATTTTCATTGATTTCTCTTCTGCAATCATTATGTCATCTCCAATCACCTCCAAAAAGTGTTGAAAAATCTATCTAAGAAGCAATTAAGCCCTAGTGCTTTATTTGGGTTCAATTGAAAAACAATACCCCTGACTTCCTCTTTAGTGATTTCTTTTTTTACTGCTCCATTCTACTCATCCATGACCAAACTTCGTATCTTGCCGAGAACCTCCTCTTTTTCTATAGGGTGGATTTGTGAATGTCTCTTTAGAATTTCCTCAAAGGAGCTTCCTCCTTCTACATTTACTTCCTCTACAGACATTGTCATGCTTCCATCCCATTTATTTATTTTTTCCACCCTTTTCTTTTCCTAGTTTCTACTACTGAATAGTGGAAGAATTTGGTATTTTTATCCTAGTCTTTGAGCCATATTTCCCTTGATTTTAATCTCTAATAACACTTTTCTCTTGCATGAATTTCTACTAGCTATTCCTTCAATTGTTTTTCTCTTTCAAATTCCTCAATCCTCATTCTATTTGCAATTATGACTTCATTTATTTTTTGATATTTCATGTTCTACCCTTTCCTTTTCTTCAAAAATATTTTTGAAGTTCTCCTTATTCCATATTTTCAATTTACTTTTGACATGTTTAAGCCTTTTTCTTACTTTTTAGAGCTGGATTTTTTTCCCACATTCAATTCTACCCACCATTGTATCGTCAGATGCAGTAAGGATGAATCTTTTAACCACATTTTTTTAATTTGGAGGGGCTAGCATTTGGTGGAATTTCTAGGGATATTGTTAACTCAACTAGATAGTGATCAAAACCTATGAATGGTAGAATTTGTGCTTCCTTAATTCCCATGTTCTAGTCCCAAAATCTAGATATTATGAATCTATCAATTCTTTCTTCAATATTTGCAAAATCCTTCCTTTTGTTGGTCCATGCAAATTTCCCATTCTTAGTTTTGATGTCCATTAACTAGTTTTGATCCATGAAGGCCTAAAAATCTCTTTATATATTGGTAATTGTAACTAACCCACTTCTCTTCTCCTCATTATTTAGGGTGGAATTAAAGTCTCTCCCTAGTGTAATTATCTCATGGCTCCAAGTTCCCAATATTTATGTGAGTTGGGACCATACTTATCTCTTATCTTATGTAGCTATAGGGTCATAAATATTGATTATGTATAATAATACATTATTTTGGAGAGCCTTGAATATCATCATCATCTAATTCTTCTTCTCCTCAATCTTTGTTCCTTATATCATCAGTATATTTTAGAGGATACCAAATCACCCAGAGGCACCATCCACCTCCACAAATGAACCTTCCCACTACCTCCAAATCTTCATCCTATGAGCACTATCATTTTTATCACACTTCTTTTCCTACAACAATACCATGTTTTCTTTGGCTTGATCTATTTAATGCTTGATCAAGAACCAGGGGTGTTTAAGACCCTAACATTCCACATTATGCACCTCATTTCCCCCTGAGAAGGATTATGTCCTACCCTGATCTCATTTTGTGTTGACCTACCCTGCTTGCTAGTAAAGCCATTTTAGCTTTGTTTTTTTTTGGCCCAGTCTTACCTTTTTTCTTTATGTTTTGTGTTTTCATCTTTGATATTGATTTCTCCAACATTTGTTCTTCTATCATCACTATATTTGGATCCTCTTTTTCTTCTTCCTCCTTAGATTCTAATGATTACCCCTCCACTACATCCTCTAATGCAACTTGTGCCTCCCCTTCTCCTAGAATTGGTGGGTTTGTGTCCAACATCTTTTCTACAGAAAAACTAATTTTCTCGATTCCTAAAATTGTTGACTCATTCAATGCTAGGTTCCCTTATTCTACTTTAATTTGATGTGCAATTTCTTTTTCATCTACCTGGTTGTATCTCTACCTTTGTGTGTTCCAAAATGGTTGTTGTTTCATTCTAATTCCCTACTATGTCATTTTGTGGGCTTTGGAATGTTTTTTCCTTACTATTTTCTTTGTCTAACCACACCTTATCTTTGTTGTAGGTTATATCCACATTAGGGATAGAAACCCTCTCTATTTGGTTTTTATCATTTCCATTTGAAGGTATTTGAATCCCTTCTTCAGTATTTTTCTTTGTGGGGCACAAGCATACAAGTTTCTCTTTCCACTTTTCTACTTCCAAATGCCCCAATTCGTATATATTTCAATATCACAAGAGATTGATGCATATGGGTGGATTTTAAGGCACATTCTAGCATAGCTTCCATGTGTCTCATCAACCAAAATTCCTTTTGTCTGCCAAAAGTTCCCCATATTCTTTCCAATTTCTACTAATGTATCATTGTCCCAATATTCTATTGATAGGTTGTATAGCCCAATCCATATAGGCTTCTCCTTGATCTCATAATTCTATGGGTCAAAATTGGGTATCCATCTTTCCATGAATTTTTTTTCCATCTATAAATTGTGGACCCCACTCTAGGGCACTCTATCTTTCCTTACCCGAAGACAAGACCACCACAATTAAGTCATTTGGAAAGGTTTGCAATTGGAACTGATCTTCCATTTTGATATGCACCACTCATGTATTTTATTTGTTTCAAAATGCCCCCCTTCCCATTAGATGATCAAACTAACCTCCTTATATCTATCAATTGTTTGTCTAATTTGTTCTTTGTGTAGAACAATAGGAATACTTAAACTCAAAGGGGACTTAACTGGTACAGTTCCTACCTTCAAATGTAATTATTTTGTTTGAGGTGTTGATACTTTGATTTTTGAAGGATTACTTGTTTTTCCACCTGAATTGCTAAGGCTTTTAACCCGCTAGTTCTTAGATGTGTCCGCATTTTTCCAAAAATGCCCATACTAATGTCTTCTAAAATTAGGGTTTTTTTTTGTTGCAGTACCATATTTATTCCTCATGGGGGAAATCTCCTTCTTCCTCCTTGGTCAAAGTTCTACTTTTTCCATACTTTGTCTCTTGGCCTTATCCCCTCCTCCTTCTATGGTTGTCATGCATTGTATATAATTTGTGTTGCTATCGATAGTGGATATATGCATTTGTCTTCCCATTTCACATTCTTAATCACCCATTCTAGCCTATATATGGGAGAATATTTTTGTTCTACCCTCAACATGTCTTTGTAGGCTTTACATCCATTATTTATTTTTGCACGAAAATCATTAATTGGTACCTCATAATCAACTTATTCTCCCATCTTTATGCAATCTACATTTCTTTCCATGGTTCTTGCCTCTCCCAATTTTCTACATTCCATCCTTAGATTCCTTGTTCCTTGCACCACTACTCCTCGCTTCTTGCTCCATGGGCCATCTAAAATTTTTCTAAGACTTCAGGATAGCTCTCTCTCTCTCTCTCTCTCTATATATATATATATATATATATATATATATATATAATACTAATATTAATATTAAATAATAATCACTAAAAATTATTAATAAGTTTATAAATTATATTAAAAAAATTTAAAATTTAGAAACATTCATATTCTACCATTTAAAAATATTTTCAATAAATTTTTATTTTATGATATATCAAAAACACATATTTATATTATAAAGTAAAATATTATATTATTTTACAATTTATTAATAATTTCAAGTGTCATATTTATACTTTTATAAAAATATAGTTGTCAATCTATATGATCCAATATATTTTCAAGCTATAGTATACATCTAAAAGTGAAAAAACAACCATTATGACTATCAAATTCCAAATCTACTTCCATAGAAGAAACTAAAAATTAATTAGCGGATAGACTATTTCTTGTGAGCATCGCCCACCGCAATTTAGTATTCTCACGCTTGAGAATAATTTATCTCGGGAACTTCACACTTTAAAATACACTTTTAAATTACTCGGAGGTCTTCCCCACAGTGACTCTAGTGTCATCTGTTAAGGTTCCCCAGTAAACTATGTCAAAGCCTCCATATCTGATCTTGTGCCTGAAATTGTTTGTCGTTGCCTAGAGTTCCATTTAGGTAAAACGGGCGGGGAGCCTGAGAATCAAAAGTAGGGCCTCCTCGTCTTCAAATTCACAATCTGTAGTTGCAGCTTTTTTTAATGGTGGATAACATATTATTTTACTACACAATTAGTGTGATACACATGAAGGAGATGAATATTTCCCCTGCTACTCCCAACAGAACAATTTAATGAATGAATTATTTTAATGATGTCCATGAGGCCAAACAGTCTAAGGGACCATCGGATCACAGACGTAAAGTAACTTCAGATTCTTTTCTAAGTCAGACCTCCTATTGTGAATCTTGACAATCAAACTAGAAGTTTGGTTGATCTTATCTTCCTCGAATAGGCTGTGTATGTTGTTTTCTCTTGAACTGATTTTGTACTGAGCCCAGATGTCATCATAAGCGGTGCACTCAATGGTAAAATAACATTCAGTCTCAATCACACCCGACACACAGAACTTGTAGATCCTTTCTTCCCATTCCTCTTTGGGCCTTTTCCATCTGCCTGTCTCACATCTAAATTTTACTCTTTTTTCCTTTTCTTGTATTAATGACTTTGAAGTGGAAGCTTGAGGCCATGTGTATCACATCACGTGTGGAAAAACTATTTTCTTTTATTCAAATTTTTATTTTATTTTTAAGGACGTTTTGTTTGGTGGGTCCACATCTTGTGCATTTTTCCTTTTTCACTTTAGTTCTAAATTTCGGCAACCAATTTTGTGCACGTGACAGTTGTCGGTTACCAATTGCACCCATGTAATGGGCCTTGCATGGTTGGAGAGGAAAATAGACTTTTACCATTTTAGTAAATATTTTATTACCTTCAGAAAGTCCTACATGTTCAACTAGCCATGTGGATGCATTGGATTCATAGATCGTAGATTAGAATATCATTTGTATTTAATTTTTACATTCTAAAATCAATTCATTTATATAACAAATAGTTATTGTTAATAGAAGTTATTTTTACTTTTTTGACATTATTCAAAGTAGGGAAAGAGCATCCAATCCCTCTATTACTAATTTTGAATGAGCCAAACAAATGATAACACAAAGTCCATTAATATATTTCACATGTACCAATAATTGATCATTTTTTAGCTTTTTTGGTTCATAATTGGTATATTTGTGCATAACTACTGGGACATAAGTACTAGCAATTTTGAGTTCAAAGTTATTGGGGCATCTTTAAGTAAAAATCAGATGACACTTTGAAATGACCACTTTTTAACCCTTCAACATTTAAGATGATTTCTATAGACAGGTCCATTAATACCTAGAAGCGAAAAAAATATTATTTAAATTGTCAACTCACATAAAAAGACAACAACAAAAAAAATCATTGAAATCTACTTTATAATTTAGACTTTACAAAAGCACTCCAAGTTAGCTATAACAACTATTGATATGCTTCCCCTATATTTTTCAATCAGCATAACCATCTACTAATGATTTAGTCAAGATAAATAATAGAAGAATGTTGAAATTACGACAAGCACCCAACAACACAATTGATAATGTAGACAGTGATGAACAACTTGAAAAATGTGTATTGCTTTGCAAAGGTTAGTGCATCGTGCTTGTAATACCCCTCCAACACTAACATGTCTTTGATATGCTTGTTGGAAGTTATGGGATGTTGTAGGAACTTTTATGCTTTGCTTAATATTGATAAAAGTATGATTCTACTTGAGGTGTTTTCCCGATCCATTCTATTCTGTCTATTATATATATAATATCTTCATAATCTAGCTTTGACAATTGTAAAAATTATTTGGCATATTGACCATAATTACTTCCTTTGTATGTTCTCATCTTTACTTATGTGTCAATGATAGTTTTAGGACCTTGATGTTATGTGATCACCTAGAAGATCTATGTGTTTTCTATGTATTTTCTCATTACTTGTTCAAAAATATGCTTTCAAAACTCCTTAATGATTGATGCTTACAATTATTGAAACTAACCTTTGATCATATGATGATTATGCTCTTCATATAGTTTAGATTTATATGTTATCATGATTATTTCCATCTATGCTTATATTGGTTATTTCTTTAGTTGTGGATTTTGATATGAGACTAACCCTAATCATGTGATGGATTATGTTATTCATGATGCTTATGTATATTGGATGCATACTTGTGTGTTTATATATATGATCTCCCTATATGACTAGATACAAAGTTGTAGTCACTCACCTGGTGAGAGCTACACGATGTCTTGATCCCTATCATTTGTCTTCACTATCTTCTATATATATATATATATATATATATATATATATATATATATATATATATATATATATATATATATATATATATATATATATATATATATATAATTTCTCTATGATGTAGGCTTGCATGTACCAGGCATTAACTTCACCTGGCTCCACAAGTATGAGCGTACCCTCAAATCCTCGATGGTTGTTGTTGCATAGATAGTACCAAGGCCCCTGCTTGAGTCTTTCCTTGCCATTATTAGATTTGGGAACATTGGGGTTCTTGCTTGGTTAGTTAGTTTTCAGGGTGGAAAACCTAGGTTCACCTCACTTGGTTGAGCATGGTTGTGGATAATGCCTTATGGTCCCTTGGTTTTACTTGTATGATTTGTTTATTCATTTCATTTTTCTTCTTGTGATGATTATCCATTGATCTTTACTATGTTGGTTTTTAGAGAGTTATGTTTGGCTATGAGGTTGGCTTGAATTGCCTTGTTGATTGTAGTTGACCTTGTTTGATCTTGTGGTTATCTTGATGTGTTTCATAGTTATTTGTTATGACCTCTTTTGGATGTTAGATTTATTGTAAGGCATGTTTTATTATTCAATTGAAGTGATATATCCTATAATAAGTATGTATGTGTAATAATATTAATGTTGTGATCAATTTCTTCATAGTCATAGGGATTATAGTGTTTTGTGTGTGTGTGTGTGTATGTATGTATGTACATGTGTGTATGTATATGTATGTATATGTATGTATGTATGTATGTATGTATATGTGTGTGTATATGTATATACATACACACACACACACAAATATATATATATATATATATATATATATATATATATATATATATATATATATATATATATATATATATATATATATATATATATATATATATATATATATATATATTTGTGTGTGTGTGTGTGTCATCAAAAAATGGAAGCACTTCCATTTAGGATTGGTTTAGCCCTCTGAGTAAGTGGCTTAGGGTCATGTCAAATGCCTTGAATGAGTCTTTGACTTGGATCTAGTTTTTTCCCCTGTTCTGCCCCATTTTCCACTTCTTTCCTTCCTATTTCTGGCATCCCAATCTAAAATTTTGAGATTCTTGACTTCAAGGTCAAGGTCAACCTCAACCTTGACCTGGGGTCCAAATTTCAAAATCTGAGGATTCTGAATGTCAAGTTTTAGAAAGATTTATTTTCCTACTTCCGGGTTGGCTGTTTCAGGCTTCAAAATGGTAAACTCTTAAATGATATTTAAATTAGGTCCACTTTCAAGAGTAAAGGCTTAAATGAGAATTTAATTCTTCTATGTAGGCCTTTCTAGAAGTTTGTGCCCTAGATCACTATAAAGGGAAGTCTTCCTCTCTCATTTCAATCCTTCTCTTATCAATTTTTCCATCAAGTAATCAAGAAGAAAGCAAGAAGGAGAATGAAAGAATTCAAGCATTCATTCATCTTCAAGCATTCAAGATCCAATTCATCAAGGAGATCCATTGGTAGCCATTGAAGGATTCAATCTCTATGGAGCCCTCTTGTTGAAGGTTTCTCCATCCATATTCATCCAAGCCTCTTCCTATTCCAAGATACATTCAAGATTGGTTTTGAAGATCTAAGATAATTTATTTGATACATCTTACATCCAATTCTACATTCATTTGGAGCATCTATACTTGTGGATTCAAGGATTCGAATCCTCCACAAGGGTTTTCAACATAAGCAAGGTGAATTGTTCCATTTACTTTGTTTATTACTACAATTTCAATTCAATTTCAAGGTTAATTCTTAAATTGGGGTTTGACTAAGGCAAACCCCTCCCCCCCAAAAAAACAAAACCATTTTTATTGTAAGAACAGGTACAAAATAAAGAATTACAGTGAAGATTTGGATACCCTTTTCGACAAACTTTCGGATCCATGAACATAATTTATGTCAGAGCAGTGTAGGTAAATGTCAACATAAAGGGGCACAATTCTGCCCCCGTATTTGGCTCAAGGTTGACCTGGCTCAGAAATGAAAAAGATTTCTGAGTTTTGTAGATCTCAAAGTTTTGGTTAAGGAATGCAAAAATTGACAGTTTCTGAGACCGCCTGACAAGGTTTTCAGCAGATTCTTTTTCAGAGGTAAGTACCTTTTATTTCTTCATTTCAATATTAGTCTTCTATATTTACTTTCCATATCATTAGAATTTCATGTATGTGTTAAATATTGGTTTAGGGTCTCTTTTATGTGCAAACCCCCATTTTTCTAGACCCCATCCATATTTTTCACTATACATTTTGGTGAACCTGCGATAGACAACTCTTTCTTTTTGGTGTTAGATTTACATTTTGTGTTAGATCCTACATACTTACAAAAGTAGATTTCTTTTATGCTCTTGCATTTATATTTCAAAAATACACAAAAAAATTACAAAATTTCTTTAAAAATATAGAAATATTTACATTTTTCATGCTTATAGAATTACTTTGTGTTCAATATGTATGACTTTTGTTTTGAATACTTTGATGAGGCTTTTATTGTAAAATAGGATAGATCCCTTAATGAGGTACATGGAAGTGAGGATGAAAATTGTTCAAATGAGATCTCCATTGATCCTATTCCTATTTCACTTTCCTTCACAACCTCTTCAATTGACCTTTACAGAGATGAGTTGGGGATTGATGTTAATTCTTCTCCTAATATATGTCTTTTCTTTGAGCCTACTTTAGAATATAATTTACCTTCTTTCCCCTTTAGGGATCAAGCTTTAGTGATTTATGGCACTCCTACAATGTGATTTATTGATAGGGATGATAATCCTCCTATTTGGGATGAACCTTTGGATTTGGATGTTGATTACTTTCTTCCTCATGAAACCATTATGGATGAATCTACTTTTTGGGATGAACCCTTGGATAAAGACATTGATTTATCCCCTCCTCATGGAGAAAATTTGATACAAGAGGGTTATTTATTAATGGATGACATATTCATATATGATGGTGACTCTTTTAATAAAACACACCCCCCTTATGCAGACATTTTAGCGAAAGAAGATGACATTATAGATGCTTTAACTCCGTTTGGGATTCCTTCTAGTGATGAGGCATTAGTGGAAAATGACATGAATTCCTTTAATTCTCTCCCTCTTAGTGATGATCTTATGGAGAATCAAGATCCTACCTCATCTCCTCCTAGGATGTCTTCTTTTCTTCCTTCTTGTGAATCTATTTGAAGTGTTGAGACAACTAACATGGTTTATCCAGAACCCTTGTTGACTATCAAAGGTTGTCCTCACATTACTATCAAAGGTAAACCTATGGACTCTTTAGCATCTTTCAATGATCAAGATTCAATAGCTCACACCTATCGTACAAGGAATAACCCTCAACCTAATCCTATTGTTTCTACTTCTTTACCACCTTCTCAACCCATTCTTCCTCCTCCACCCTGTCTTCCTAGAAAGGAGTATGATTTGATAAACCAATTGTGCAATATCCTTGCCAAGATTTCTTTATGGGAGCTTCTTTAAACTTCACCTACCTACTATGAATCCTTGCAAAAATATCTAGCAACTCTTCCCACTCCACCTCCTAATCAAAAAACATCAATGTCTTCTTACAGTACTGCATGCATGCTACCCTGGGTCCTCCTGACATTGTATTTACTCAAAAAGATTTACCTTCTAAAGAAGTTCAAAATCAATATGATGCTCTTATGGTTGTTATTACTATCAATAAGAGTATCATTCATAGGGCCTTGATTAGTAATGGATCTGGGCTTAATATTTGTAGCATGGACATGCTTAAAGTGATTAAAGCCGATCTTTCAACTATTCAACCTGACAGTGTTCCTATACGTGGCTTTGATAACATTGCTAAGAACACTTTGGGAATCATTACCTTACCTATCAAAGTAGGTCCAATCATCTTGAATACACCTATTTATGTTATGCCTAGACCTCTTAATTATAACCTTATTTTGGGTAGACCTTGGTTGCATGAGATGCATGTTGTTCCTTCCACCCTTCACCGTAAAGTCAAGTTTATTCATAACAACATAATGTATACACTTCATGTGGATGATGCACCAAATCCTTGTTTGAATATTCAAACCTACACTACTCCTACTCCTAATAGTAATCCTTCTTCCTGTAATGCTCTTCCTGGTGATGATTGGGGAACCTTGGATTTTAATCTTACCTTTATGGGAGAGTATAAGGTTTCTGATCTTAATTTTATGAAGCAACAAAGAGAATTTGAACAATGAGTTTTTACTTCTACTTCTAATGCCCTTTGTAATAACTTTGTCACTACTTCTACCCACTATGAATCTAACAAACCTACTAATGATGACATTGTGACTACTGAAGTTCCATTGACTCCTTCTAATATGGCTTCTCATTACGGTCTTGGTTATCATTTCCTAGTTAAACAAGGATTCAATGGTCAAGGATGTGGTAAACATAAACAAGGAATTCAAATGCCCTTACAGAATGGGGGGCATGAGCATTCTTATGGATTGTGATTTAATCCTCAACAAAAAATCAATGTTAATAACATCTCAAATAACACTTCAAAACATGATGAGCCTATGAAGGAATTTGACCAAGATGTTATTTTGCCTAAACTCCTTCCTGCTAAGATGATTACTAGACCTAAACGCAAAAAGAAATGTAGTCCACACTTGAAGACTCTTCCTTTTTGTTTGTATCATATATTTCATGATCACTCTACTAATGAATGTTAATTTTTATATTGTAAGATTAGGCAGCTCATTCATAGTAAGGTTATTTATATATTGTGTGGCAATGAGTTGTATTTCAATCCTATTTTCTCTAAGTAACATTTATTTTCCTATTATGGAGCTCCACATTATGTAAACAATGTTAGCTAATCCTTGGGGGTTCATTGTCTTGTATAGTGTTGTGAGCAATATAATAGGTCCCCTTCCATCCTTGTTCCTACGCTTGGGGGGTAAGGATGTCGTCTCCTTATTTTCTATCCTTTCGGGATCCACTTTTCCCTTGGTTAAGCAGTATCTATCTATTATGTGATATCCAATCATACATGAAAATTTTGGTTTGCATTGAGGATCTCTGTCCTTGATCATAACCTATTTTGTTGTTTGACATTGGGTTTCCATGGTTGATAAATTTCTCACCTTGGAAGCTGAATAGTGTGCTATCCCTCACAAGGGTTACTTTTTCCCTTCTTGCATGATATCTCTTTGCATTCATCCCTTCCATGGCCTCATAGGAGTTGTGACCTTCTTGGCTTGGATTGGGTATTGTCTATGGATATTGTCTTGATGTTGAAGAAAGCTTTATCCTTGTTCTTTCCTTTCCTTAACATGTAAAAATAGTAGGTATTTTTCCATCTTAAGGAGGGGGCATATATACAACCTCCCTCGATCTATATTATGCATATTTGTTCTAACCTTTTGTTTTGCAAAATGCTAAATCCTTAGAAGGTAACACACATAATTTGCTAAATCCTGAAGAGAAACGCATTTCCAATTTCAAATATGCTAAATCCTTGGAAGGTAATGCACATAAGCTGATAAATCCTGAAGAGATACACATTTTACAAATGTATTTTATGGTGATATGAGGATATGGATCCATAGGTACTTCATAAAAGCTGTCAGAAGACGCACTACATACATGCACAAAGTTTCTAGAAGGCACATAATTTTATGGGGTGAATATCAAGTGCTTTCTTGGTGGGCCATCCTATCCTTTTTATGGTTCACAGTGAGATACACACATCTTACTAGGTGAGCTAGCCACTCTTCTCTCCCCTTTTCTCTCTTTTTTCTAGTGATGTCTCTCTTATTATAATTGTTGTCAATCATGAATGTGCCTCAAGCTTGATTAAAAATCTAGCCTTCCTGTTGAAACATGGAAATGAACTCTTTGTGGGAAAGAGATTGAATCTTCGGATTCTAGGTTGGTTCCTGTAGATTTAGAATATCACCTAATACTGAATTTTCAAACTTGGAGAAAAAGGGAGAAGGATTAATAAAAAATTAAATCTAACTAACAGGTGATACACCAAAATGAATGCAGATTTCTCAGAATCACAACTCTGCATCTATCAAATTCACACTATTAATTCTGTAATAACATTCACTTCACAACACCTAGGATGACCTAGAATTCACTACTAGGGTTTGCACCACTAATGGTAATGAATCAACCAATAGATAGGTAATTTCTGCAAAAGGCTTATTCTATAAAACTCTAGAATAGGAATTTGATAATAATTCACTAAACTATGCTTGCAAGAAACAAAACACTTAAATGCAAAAAAGTTGGAAGGATTGATAGCAAAACTTTGAAAAATATAGGAATGATAGAGGCTAGCTTTATTATCTTTAGAATCTACAAAAATGGCTACAAAATGTGAGAAAAAAAATGAAGGAACAATATGCTCACTTAACACTTATTTTTCCTCAAACTCCAAACATTTAACCATGAATATCAAGCTCAAATAAATAGCCCTCAAGGCTAATCTTGAAAATGAGATACTCCCCCCAAAAGTACCTAAATAGGTAGACTCTCCTAAAAAATAGGCCCAAATGATGCATATAACATAGCTTTTAACAAGCTCTCAATGATCTATCTAAAACCCTAAATCTAAGGCATAAATCATGCCTAAAATTTAGCCTTCAACTATGCTTGCATCCCTAGTGTTGACATAATTAATTTATATCATTTTACAATATATATCAACACATTACATGACATCTCTCAATATATCCCTAATAATACATTAGAAAAAAGTCAAAGAAACCGATCCACTTAAATAAACCCTAAAACCAATGCATTCATAAACAAGAAGTTGACACCATAGCTTATCAGTCCTAACCCCAAAACTAAAATCGATGCAATCTTCAGAAATATGTACCACATCTCATGTGGTTGAACTATCATGGCATTTGCTGGTGAAACCATGCACTGTAGTTAGTAATGAGCCTTTAATGCTTTTGACTATGGACTTCAAGCCCTAACAAAACTTGACATAGGCTTTGTTTCAACTCATTTGCATTATGTAGCCTTTCGGAAGAGAAGAAGTTTTAGGGTTTCCTATCTTTTGGCACCGCCATGCTAAGAATATGGTGATCTAATGGCTCTCTTGATGTTGCCATGCAATCTGGAGTTCAATCTGGTGATCTTGGACTAATATCGGTAGCATATTTGAAGTTTTATCATTATCCTTTTGGGTTGTTGCATACCGTAAGATATGGCATTGTTCATGCATCTTTATAAGCTTTTTTCAGTTGAACTCGACCTCTCCTCTGCATTGCGGGTTTTACTTTGTCTTAAGTCTTTGCATAATAGTGAGCTCGGGCATTCTTCAAACTAGAGTTTTAATGTTTAGGTTTGAGAGCTTGGACTCTCTTCACCATTGCGGCCTCCACTTGATCTAGAGTCTTTGCATGCCATAAGATATTGAGAACTCAGGTTCTCTTTTGTGCTACTTCCTATCTTCTTTGAGTTTAAAAACTCAGGCTACAACTTCAGTTTTGAAAAATGCCATGAAGATGGCATTGTGCATGTATCTTTGGTTGAACTTGGGCTTCTAACACCTCGAACTCGGCCTCCATTTTCACTTTGCATGGAATCAACTAGAAGATAAGTTATCTTTTTCGATTTCTCTCTTTGCTTGAAATTGCTGAAGCATAAATTGAACTTGTGTCCATCTGAGTATCTAATTTTAACAATAAATAATTATGGGTTCTCATATTTCTCTCAAGTGATAACTCCACCATGCATGTTTGCATTTTTTTGTGTTCCATGATTTCTGCTAGATTAAAAAATGATAGAAGTTGTCATTGTTCGCAGTGATTTTTTTATTGAATACCCACATAGCTTTAACTTGCATTATGTCTGGAGGTGAGCCCGTGAATGCTGATAATTTTGTTTTTATCACTAACATATATGCCCACTATCTATTGTAATACGGAGCCAAACTCAGGATTATTTTCTCCACTAGATGTCTGCAATTTGTATGTGGTCTTCTTTGTTCAAAATTCTTGAATAAAATGTGGAGATTGTGTTATTATCGTTGAATCATAGACATGTTCTACCTACATCTTCACTATATGTTAGCACCGTGGCATTTCCTATTGAACTGAAAATATCACATGTTTGATATGCATCATTATGTTTTGTGCTTTATTTCCATCTATTACTATCTGAACATTTTGTTATATATGCAATTTCTTTATGCAAAAAATAGAAGTCAACAGCATATAAATACACTGTTTATTCATTTTTTTGTGTAAACATCACCCATGGGGTTCGAGCACGGACTCATGACTCCCATGGGCAATATTTATAACATGAAGTTCAAACATAAAAAATACACATCCTCTACAATCTGTATCTACTTTGACTCCATCCCTTGTATGCACTGAACTTATAATTTATTTTCCAAATATGAAAAACTATATTAATAACAGCATCATTTACTATGATGGATACATAACACTATCATTTCAACACACTAACACAATGTTGTTTTCTCTGTTTTGCATAACCTCTTTATTCTTTTATATATTTAAACAGCACCATCATTTGATCTTCTATATATATGCATTGTTGATGAAATTTATCTTGATTGATAACAATCAATATGTTTAAAAGATTTATGTCCTATAGTGAATAGATACATACTTGAATGTACACTCAAGATGGAACTGGCATAATATTACTGATCAATGCATAGCCAAATTTTACAAGACTCACTGATTACTTCATAGAAATTGAAAATTATAATCCATCATGACATGATATATTCTCTTAAATGTAAAACTGATTTATATGGCAGTCAATACTCTGTAAGATAACTTCCTGTAGTAGATTTTGATAAATACCTTCTGTAGCAATTTGATGTTTATGCTGAAAAACTCATGACAATCCTGAAACCTTAAAATGAAATGAACATGATCCTGTAGCGCTTGTAACTCTAATTTATTGGCTGGAAGGTTTCATGACGAAAGTCATATCCCTTCAACATCTTGCCTTCTACAGCTCCATGATTTGGCCAGAAGGTCCCATGCCTGAAACTTATGCATGCCCCCTCAATAGCCTCCTCCAGTCCTTCGATCTTCATGTCTTCACCTCTTCATAGCTTTAGTTGGAAAGTTTCATGTGTGTAATGTGTGCATGTCCTTTCAACAACCTACTTAGTCTTCGCCTCTATCTGCACATGAAGCAAACAATGTTAAGAAATAAAGTGTTTTATGTGATCTGATCATTCTTTCTAGTAGTTCCATTTATGTATTATGGTTTACATTTTTATAAATGTAATCAAGTAGATACCTAGAATGATAGATTAGTCTTTTTGCATTCCTCAGTTTGTATGAACTGACCCCACTTTCTCTCTCTTCTTTTGCAAGATAACTCAGGATTCATTGGGATGTAGGATCAAAGATGCAGCATTATTCGACCCTCCACGGAAACACCAGGCAATGGGGGGGCCTAACCTATCTTCTCTTCTTCTTTCTTTGCATTTACATAAATGTAAATTGTCCTTTAATTTCTGCATTCAATTAAGACTGAAATGCATGCCTACATTAACTATTGCCACAGGATGTGTGGCTGCAAATGTACTTTTCATTGTATATCTTTGTATATATTTCAAATGTACTTTTCATTTATGTTTTAAGAGCAACCAATGCTTGTGTGGATAATTCAATGCTGTACTTTTGTGGTCTAAAAAGCATACATATCTTCCACTTTCGTCTTACGCTCAAACATCTGTATTTTTCTTGAAAAACTGAATAGTAGCATGTAAATAAGTGTACCTTAGTGCAAGTTTTTTTTTTCTGATTTTTACAATTGTAATACTACATATGTACTCTATTTTTCTAAATTTTGAACCATTTTGCAACTTAAAACAATAACTTATCAAATCTATATTTCAATGCAAAACATTTGTCAATTTACCAATTTAGTGTGAACTGAAATGATAACATTTTCGGGTGACCTCTTAGGGGTGTTTGCCTACTAAACAAAATAGACCAGTAGCTATTTGCAGTCCATTGGGCATAGACTCTTGAACATTGATAAAATTGAACCTTCTCAAACTCTAGAAAACTTAGAAAAATATTGAAACTTAAACACACCACTCAACTGCAAAACTGAAAACTGAAACTAAAACTAAATACCTCACGTTAGTTGTTTAGGGGATTTGCATTTGTCTGCCTTCAACATCACCTTATTGGTGCTATACCAGTTTTGTGAGTGACTTTACCTCATTCTAAGGTGTACATCTCTATGATGATGCTGATGGGATACAAATGTTGATTTGCAAATAACTAGCATGAAGTAGAAAACAAATTTGAGTCCATTTTCTACATTAAGCACTTTCTCCTGAAAAAAAATTGTCCTCTTTTTTGAAGTCTGCAAGTTGCTAGGGGAGGTCATGGATGGCTTGTTTTAGACTGTGGCCATTGCACCTAACTTGAAACCTTGGATATTCCACTGTTTCACTTTAGGATAAATGTATACATTTCTGAACAGTTCTACCATGAAGTTGTCTAACTTGCAGCCCTCTGAAAATTACTAACATGTGTTGGAAGCACTTAGAGGAAAACAAAAAATAACAAGTAAACCTGCTGTTGTAGCACATGATAGAAAAATATTTGGTATCCCATGATGTAGAGTATTGAGTTATACTCGGCTCTATTATGATGGGCACTCACTTATGAGGTATGATGCACTACAGTAACATGTTTATTTTCTGTATCTAACAACTAACTGCAACTAACTGAAAGCAAACTATCTATGTGCAAAGCACTTATTCTGATTAACTCACCTCGAAAACAATGTTTGAGATGGATCTCATTAATTGGGATTGGCAATTCTTCTCCTTCCATAGTTGAGAGATGAAAAGCATTGTGAGCTTTGCATCTTGTAATCACATATGGACCATTCCAAATGGCATCAAACTTTGAATGTTTGCCAGGTCTACTCTTCAACTCATCCCATTTAAGCACTAAATCACCTTCTTTAAAGACTCTTGTGATAGCTTTTCTGTCAAATGTTTTCTTCATTTGATCATGATGTTCCTTCAATTTTTGAAAAGATCATTTTCTAGTCTCTTCCAACTCTATCAATTCAGCCAATCTTACATCCATAGGCTGCTGGTCCAGCAGGTCTAATTCCTTGATCAGGCTCAAACTTGGCAATTCAACTAAAATTGGCAATCTCGCCTCTCTTCCATAAACCAGCATGTATGGTGAATTACCTGTTGAGTGCTTTGGGGTGATTCTATCATCCCATAAGGCCTATTTTAGCTTGTTGTTCCAAACTCGCTAATTGTCTTCAATAGTCCTCTTGATGATGCGAATCAAATTTTTGTTTGTTGATTCAGCTTGTGCATTACCCTGTGGGTAATAATTGGATGAGGTACTAAGATATACATTATTTTTAACTACCCAATCATAAATTCTTGTGCCTAAAAATGCCAACGTATTGTCAGAAACAATGGATTTAGGTGCACCAAACCTTGCAATTAGATCTTCATAAAAATTCAGAATTGAAATTTCATTGGCATCTTTCAATGCCACAGCTTCAATCCACTTAGTAAAATAATCTGTTGTTGTTAATATATATCTATGCCCTGAACTTGATGATGGGTTTATTGGACCAATAAAATCTAAACCCCATTTGGCAAAAAGTTTTTCAATTTGAATTGGACTAAGAGGTAAAGCTGCTAACCTTTTCTTGTTTGAGAAAACAACACATTTTAAACATCTTTTTACCCAAATGAAGGCATCTTTGTATAGATTTGGCCAAAAATATCCAGCCTTCAAAATATTTAATGTTGTTGTCCTTGCAGAAAAATGTCCACCTGCTAGTCCATCATGGAATTCCTGTAACACTTTGTCAGTTTGATCTCCACTAATGCACCTCAGCAATACACCATTATAATCTCTTCTATACAACTCATTATTTAATAAACAATAAGGTATTGACTGCAATCTAAAATATCTTCTTTTTGATCTATCCAAACCTTCAGGACAAAGTCCTATTTGCAAGAAAATAATCATTTCTTTTACCCAATCATTCTACAAATCAAGAACATCAAGCTTCTCATTGTCTTGTAAAGCCAAAACTACCTCAGGATCATCATTTGTAGTATTATCTCCATTTCCAGCAAGTTGTTCACATAGACCTTTACCCCTTACCATCTTAGTAACTTTAATATCAATTTTATATTCCATTGCATTTGTGATCTAGTCAGCTCTTTTGGTGTCAAAATCCTTATTCAATAAAAACTCCTTGACAACAAGATGCGCAACCATCAGATTTATCTTGTTGTTAGAAAGCATATGTTTGAATTTTTTCAAACTTCTAATCATAGCAAGAACATGTTTTTCAATGAAAGTATAATGGAATTCATAATCTTTGAATCCTTGGTTGAAAAATGCTATTGGTTGCTCATATCCTATATCATTCTTTTGAACTAACATGGCAGCAATACTATCAACATTCCCATATGCATACAAAATGAAATCCTTAGAAAAATTAAGATTTAACAAAGTAGGGGTTGAAGCTAATGCTTGCTTAATCAGTTCAAAACTGAGTTTACCTTCTTTAGTCCATTTGAAAGCAATATTCTTCTTAAGCATGGTTGTTAATGGCATTAGTAACTCTGCAATATCAGGAATAAATCTTCTAACAAAGCTTATTCTTCCTAAGAAGCTTTGAAGGCCCTTTTTGTGAAGAGGAAGAGGTAGTGCAAGGATAGCACTTACTCTTTCAAGCTCAATAGTAATTCCTTCTTTTGAAACAATAAATCCTAATAGCTTACCTTCATGGACAACAAATATGCTCTTTTTAGGATTTAGAGAGATACCATATTCCCTGCATCTCTCAAATATAACTCTTAAATGATTAAAGTGATTTGCTTCATTTTTAGAAAAAATAGTTACGTCATCTAAATAAACTAGCACAAACCTATACATTAGATTTATGAAAGCCTTGTCCATGGCTTTCTAAAACATTGCACCAACATTAGATAGACCAAATGGCATCTTCTGATAAGCCATGGTTCCCCATTTGGTTGTGAATGTTGTCTTAAATCTTTCCTCTTCTTTCACTAAAATCTGGTTATAACCAGAGAAACCATCCAGCAATGAGAACTGTTCTGAACCTGAAACAACCTGCAAGATTTGTTCCATTGAAGGTAAAGGATGCCTATCTTTCAATGAAGCCATGTTCAAGTCACGAAAATCAACACAAAGTCTGATTTCTCCATTCTTTTTCCTAACAGGAACCAAATTTGAAACCCATGAAGTATGTTTTATTGGGAAAATGATGTTACTTTCAATTAACTTATTCAACTCCTTAATCATGAGAGGTTCTAGCTTGGGATTTACGGGCCTTTGTTTTTGTCTAACTGGTTTAGATCCTAGTTCTAATTCTATTGTATGCTAAGAAATATTGGGATCAAATCCCTTCAGATTTGAATAATTCCATGCAATTATATCATAAAATTGGTTGCATAAATTGACAAAGGTTTGACGTTCTTCAAGTGTACATACCTTGCCAAGTTTTAGCACTTTATCCTCTGAAACAACAATCTCTTCGTAATGTTCTTCTTTGATCTGTAAGCTGGATTTGTCCTTTTTGAACTCATCATTGGTACCAAACATAGACTCTAAGGTCACAAGACCTTTAAGCATTTTATTTTTCCTTAGCTGGATAATCTGTTTCTCATATTGATCCTGCAATTTTTTCTGATTTGGCTATGAAAACTCAGCCTCTTCTCTCAAAAAATTTACAATGTTTTGGTCAGATTCAAAAACCTGCCAACTATCTGCATTGTTAGGGACAACAGGTCAGACAATAACTTTAACATAATTCATTCCTTTATTATTGTTGATCTCTGTTGGGATATCATATTGGGCTCCAACATAAGCAAGCCTATCAGCGTGTTTGTTTTGATTTCTAGGAATAGATTGTAAATTAAAGGCTTCAAAACCTTCAATCAAGTCCCATACAACATGTTTATAATTTCTTAACAAATTGTTCTTGTTTGTATGAACATTCCTAACTTGATTTACAATCAATTTAGAATCACCATATACTTGCAAACAACTAATACCCTTTTTAATTGCCCACTTCAATCCATTAATGAGGGCTTCATACTCAGCCACATTGTTTGTGCAACTAAAAGTGAATCTGAAAGAAGCATAGTACCTTTGATTCTCTGGTGAAACCAGCATGCAACCACCTCTAGCACCTGCTTTGTTGCGAGAGCCATAAAAAAACAACTTCCATACAACACTAGTTTGCTGCTCTAAATCTGTACTTTTCATGATAGCTGGCATAAAATTAGTAACTTCATTAATAACATAGTTACCCAAACTGGGTTCCTCAATCTGTGCATTAGAAATCTTCACATTCTCAGTAGCCCATGTGTCTAACAATATGTTGGGAATTTTTTCAATCTACATTTGTGACTCATGAATAGAATTAATTTCCTCTTGATCAAAAATCACAGTTGTTGTTCCATTTTTCATACTACTAATATATGGCTCAATATAGAATTTTGCAATAGGTTATGAAGGAATAGTTACCTTATTACCATACCTAGTGTTAAAAAGCATATGAGACCAATCTGCAGACAAATACCCTCATATTTTGGCAGTGAAATTGTGTGATAAACAAATAGAGAAATTCAGAGGTAAGTCTATAATAAAAATGTCCATAGGTATTGAAAAACTAGGACAAGCATGCATGGTCAAATCTAGATTTCTTATAACTCCAACAGTATCTACTATTGTACCATCAAGCTGAACTACCCCTTTTTCAATTGGTTCATATTCAAGGCCTAGTTGGTCTACAATTTTCTTAGGCATAACTGAGCTAGAAGCACCTGAATCAATCATACAATTATGCACTAAATTCTGTCTTATTATAATAGTGATATAAAAAGGTGGTGGTTTTATCAACTTGGGTGCTTGCTAGTTTGAAACTTCATTTCTAGCCATTAACACCTTAGGAGTTTATTGTTTTAAAGCATCATCTGATAGTGTTAGTGCTTGCAATGCTTCTTGAAGCCTATCTTTTTGGCCTAGAAGTGCTAAGACTTCCCAAATAGAAATAGGAACATGTGTCTTCTTTAAGTGATCAACAATATTGAAATTTTGAGCACTAACCTTCTATTGCTATTTTGAAATAGTCAGCTCCTTTGCTGATTGTAATGGCTGTGAAGGAGCATCTTGGGCTTGATTTTGTTGTTTCTTTGCCTTTAATATTTGCTGTTGTAAAATAACAACAGGCTGTTGTACCTTATCAGCTTGTTGTTGTTCATTTACAGCCTTAGTTTTGGACCTTATACTTGCTGCTACAAGTTTCTATATTTGATTTTGATCAAAATTAGCTGCTAAAATAGTCTCATTAGCATTAAAATTTATTAAAGTAACATCTTAATTACCTTGTGGTTGTACTTGTTGATTCTGAACATCTCCTTGTACATTAGTCATTTGACCCTGTAGAACATCTTGCCTCCTAGCTTCAAGTGCATGAGGACAATCAAGCCAAAAATGGCTTGCGTTACAAGTGTTACACCACTCCTCCTCTTGTGCATAGTTGTTCTGAGGAATAACTACCAGCTTCTTGGAAGTACTAGGAGTTGCATAGTTATAAGGTTGATTACTCCTCTGACTATAATTTCTTTGTTGTCCTTGAGCTTGATGTGGTTGATTTGAACTGAAAGCTTGATTTGATTGTCTATTATATTGATAAGATGCTTGAGGAGGTTTATTATACTGACCTTGTTGCCTCTTCAAGCTCATGATCTCATTGCCATATGTTTGCAGCGTTCTCATAATACTGTCACTTTTGTCCTTTAACTCCAAAGTCTGCTCTTTTAGCTCTCTAAAAGGAGCTGTGGCAACATGTTCTTCTATTGCAACTTGCATATTAAATGTTGGTAATGCTGGCATAAGTGGTACAACTACTATTGGTGGAATAATAGCTGGTACAACTAGATGTACCTCTGCACAATAAGGCATTGGAGGTTTAGGAGGTAGCTTACTAGCTTGTATCAAGCAGTTCTCAGCTCTAACAATAATGTCAAATGCATTTGGCAAAGTGCATCCACCCATAGACTGAATCATCACTAAAATATCACTATTAAAAGCCTTCAAATAAAATAAAAATGCATAATCATTAGAAGGTTTAACAGATGCTAGAATTATGTCCCAAGTTTGTTGAAAATGAAAATTAAAATCAGAAATATGCTCATTTGGATGCCTTTTAATTGTAGTCAACTGCTCAACCAAGGAGAGATTATCAGACTTATCTTCAAATTTGCTAATCAAAACAGTCCCCAAATCATCCCACGTAGCAATAGAATTAACAGGTAGACTTCTAAACCAAATCAAAGCTTTACCTTTGAACGAGGCTACTAGCAATTTTAATGCCACATGATCATCATGTGTGACTTGATGTAATCCACAAAGAGTGGCCACATCCTTAATATGCTCAATAGCTGAAACATGATTTTCACCAATAAAATAAGGCAAACCTTTTAATGTTGCTGGTGGAATATCATGGTGAGTACCAATCTATAAAGGGCTGTCGGCATTGAAAGCTACAAATGGCAAATTTCAGGCTATTTGATGAGCTAGTGGTGCTTGTTGCTGAATTGCATGTGTAACGGAAGGCTGGGTAGGATGAACTACCTTCCTTTGGTATGTTTTCAAACTCTGAGGAGTTTTTGTGGTACCAATTGTAGATGCTCCCAAAATAGAATTAACCCTTGGTAAGTCTTCAAAACTTGGTAATTCTGATCCAGAATTATCAGCTGCACTTAGATCTTTAGGAAAACTGATATCTTCAATTAACACCTCAGGTTCATCCGAATTTGTAGCCTAATCTTCAAAAATGGGATTACCAAATGATGAAAAATCAAAATTAAATAGAGAAGATCTACCTCTTTGATCTTGTGGTGTCCTTCCTCTTCTGGTTGATCTACCTCCCCTTCTACCTGGTTGCAATTCCTGGTACTCAAAACCCTCTTTGTTTGATCTTGTTGGAATTCTGCTCATTAAAATGAATACTCAAATCTGCAACTGAATCTACAAGAAACCTTCAAAAATAGAGTCGCCAAGTGTTGGTAAATGCCTTCTAAAAAGCTGAAATACTATTGCTCACACCAAAACAGCAATAACAACTTGTGAATCAAGGAACTGAGAAGTAGTTTGTGTCCCACTGGGCGTGCCAAAAATTGTGGTCAATCAAGAATGTGCCTCAAGCTTGATTAAAAATCTAGCCTTCCTGTTGAAACATGGAAATGAACTCTTTGTGGGAAAGAGATCGAATCTCCAGATTCTAGGCCGATTCCTGTAGATTAGGAATATCCTCTAATATTGAATTTTCAAACTTGGAGAAAAAGGGAGAAGGATTATTAAAAAATTAAATCTAACTAATAGGTGATACACCAAAACGAATGCAAATTTCTCAAAATCACAACTCTGCATCTATCAAACTCACACTACTAAATTATGTAATAACATTCACTTCACAACACCTAGGATGACATAGAATTCACTACTAGGGTTTGCACCACTAATGGTAATAAATTAGCCAACAAACAGGTAATTTCTACAAAAGGTTTATTCTATAAAACTCTAGAATAGGAATTTGATAATAATTCACTAAACTATGCTTGCAAGAAACAAAACACTTAAAAGCAGAAAAGTTGGAAGGATTGATAGAAAAACTCCAAAAATATATAGGAATGATAGAGGCCAGCTTTATTATCTTCAGAATCTGCAAAAATGGCTACAAAATATGAGAAAAAGAGTGAAGGAACAATATGCTCACTTAACACTTCTGTTTTCTCAAACTCTGAACCTTTAACCATGAATATCAAGCTCAAATAAATAGCCCTCAAGGCTAATCTTGAAAATGAGATACTCCCCCCAAAAGTACCAAAATAGGTAGACTCCTAAAAAATAGGCCCAAATGATGCATATAACATAGCTTTTAACAAGCTATCAATGATCTCTCTAAAACCCTAAATCTAAGGCATAAATCATGCCTAAAATTTAGCCTTCAACTATGCTTGCATCCCTAGTGTTGATATAATTAATTTATATCATTTTACAATATATATCAACACATTACATGACATCTCTCAATATATCCCTAATAATACATTAGAAAAAGGTCAAAGAAACCGGTCCACTTGAATAAACCCTAAAACCAATGCATTCATAAACAATAAGTCAACACCATAGCTTATCAGTCCTAACCCCAAAACTAAAATTGATGCAATCTTCAAAAATATGTACCACATCTCATGTGGTTGAACTATCATGGCATTTGATGGTGAAACCATGCACTGTAGTTAGTAATGAGCCTTTAATGCTTATGAATGCGTACTTCAAGCCCTAACAAAACCTGACATAGGATTTGTTTCAACTCATTTGAATTCTGTAGCCTTTCGGAAGAGAAGAAGTTTTAGGGTTTCCTGTCTTTTGGCAGCACCATGCTAAGAATATGGTGATCTATTGGCTCTCTTAATGTCACCATGCAATCTGGAGTTCAATCTGGTGATCTTGGACTGATATTGGTAGCATATTTGAAGTTTTATCATTATCCTTTTGGGTCATTTCATACCGTAGGATATGGCGTTGTTCATGCATCTTTATAAGCTTTTTTCAAATGAACTCGACCTCTCCTAAGCACTGCGGATTTTACATGGTCTTAAGTCTTTGCATAATAGTGAGCTTGAACATTCTTCAAACTAGAGTTTTAATGTTTAGGTCTGAGAGCTCAGGCTCTCTTCACCGTCGCAGCCTCCACTTGATCTAGAGTCTTTGCATGCCATAAGATATTGAGAACTCAAGTTCTCTATTGTGTTGCTTCCTATCTTCTTTGAGTTTAAAAACTCGGGCTACAACTTCAGTTTTGAAAAATTCCATGAAGATGGTGTTGTGCATGTATCTTTGGTTGAACTTGGGCTTCTAACACCTCGAACTCGGCCTCCATTTGCACTTTGCATGGAATCAACTAGAAGATAAGTTATCTTTTTCAATTTCTCTCTTTGCTTGAAATTGTTGAAGCATATATTGAACTTATGTCCATCTGAGTATCTAACTTTAAAAATAAATAATTATGGGTTCTCATATTTCTCTCAAGTGATAACTCCACCATGCATGTTTGCATTTTTTTGTGCTCCATGATTTTTGCTGGAATAAAAAATGATAGAAGTTATCATTGTCTATAGTGATTTTTTCATTGAATACCCACATAGCTTTAACTTGCATTATGTCTAGAGGTGAACCTGTGAATGCTGATAATTTTGTTTATCTATTGTAATACAGAGCTAAACTTAGGATTCTTTTCTCCACTAGATGTATGCAATTTGTATGTGGTCTTCTTTGTTCAAAATGCTTGAATAAAATGTGGAGATTGTGTTATTATCGTTGAATCAGAAACATGTTGTTCTGTCTGCATCTTCACTATATGTTAGCACCGTGGCATTTCCTATTGAACTGAAAATATCACATGTTTGATATGCATCAATATGTTTTGTGCTTTATTTTCATCTATTACTGTCTGGACATTTTGTTATATATGCAGTTTCTTTATGCAAAAAATAGAAGTCAACAACATATAAATAAACTATTTATTTAGTTTTTTGTGTAAACATCACCCATGGGGTTCAAGCACAAACTGGTGACTCCCATGGGTAATATTTATAACATGAAGTTCAAACATAAAAAATACACATCCTCTACATTTTGTATCTGCTTTGACTCCATCCCTTGTATGCACTGAACTTATAATTTGTTTTCCAAATATAAAAAACTGTATTAATAATAGCATCATTTACTCTGATGGGTACATAACACTTCCATTTCAACACACTAAGACAATGTTGTTTGCTCTGTTTTGCATAACCTCTTTATTCTTTTATTTATTTAAACAATGCCATTATTTGATTTTCTATATATATGCACTGTTGATGAAATTTCTCTTGATTGATAACAATCAGTATGTTTAAGAGATTTATGTCCTATAGTGAATAGATACATACTTGAATGTA